>JACXGJ010010986.1:0-20728 GCA_016801105.1 Esox niger | reverse complement strand
CTCAACACAGTACATCACAACTCACCACAGCACAACACAATACAACTCAACACAGTACATCACAACTCACCACAGCACAACACAATACAACTCAACACAGCACAACACAACTCACCACTGCACAACAAAATACAACTCAACACAGTACAACACAACTCACCACAGCACAACACAATACAACTCAACACAGCACAACCCAACGCACCACTGCACAACACAATACAACTCAACACAGTACAACGCAACTCACCAAAGCACAGAACAACACAACTCACCACAGCACAGTACATTACAACTCACCACAGCACAACACAAAACAACTCACCACTGCACAACACAATACAACTCAACACTGTACAACACAACTCACCACAGCACTACACAATACAACTCAACACAGTACAACACAACTCACCACAGCACTACACAATACAACTCAACACAGTACAACACAACTCACCACAGCACCACACAACTCACCAATGCACAACACCAGTCAACTCAACACAGTACAGTCCAACTCAACACAGCACATAACATCTCAACATAACTCAGCCCTGCACAACAAAACTCAACATGGCGCAATACAATTCAACACAACACAATACAAATCAACAGAGCAAAATACTACTCAACACACGAACACACCATAGACCATAGAACACACACACCATAGAACTAAGCATAACTCACCACAGCGCAACACAATACAACACAATACATCTCACCACAACACAGTACAATTCAATGCAACACTTAACAATACAACTCAACACAGCATCACATGACAGCACATTACAGCACATCACAAGGAACGGTCACTTGGAAAAGACACCTTGTAGAGTTATCTTGGAGGAAAAAATTGTTTCACTTCAATTAGCCACCCCATTTATAGCCAAGACTGACGCTACCCTATCTGAAAGGAGGCTCTTGGCAAGCCAGACGTATTTTGTGTGCCTCTTCTTGCCTGTTTACCGTTTCACTCGGCTGGTAATTTGCACAGGACCGTCTGGCTCAGTGTTCTCCCTCGGCACGGAGGGGAAAATCACATTCAGACTCCAAACCAGAGCGCCCCAGCTGCTATACACCATATAATAGCTTCCCAACCAGTCAGTTTCTTTTCTGTTTTTACTCTCTCCATTTCTCCATCTCACACTCTCTCTATCTCTCTACCGCACTCCATTTCTCTCTTCATCTGTTCTCTATTTCTCTCTCTTTGTCTCTCTCCCCTCTCTTTGTCTCTCTCTATCTTTCTTTTTGTGTATGTGTGTGTGTGTGTGTGTGTGTGTGTGTCTCCCACCCACTGCTGGGTTTGTATTAACTTGGACTCCCGTGGATTTAGATAGAGGAGACACTGCCTCTAGGTCCCATGCAGACCAGCTCCCCCTTCTTTTCTCTGTGGCAGGAGGGAGGGTTGGAAAAAGATATAGAGAGTGGTAGGAGGGAGAGGGGGTATAAAGCCCAGATCTCTCCCTGTGTCAGGACAAAGACCTGGTCTGGGGCTCCTTTAAACTGGACCAAAGGGCAGCATTGAAAGAGAAGAGCCGCCCGGTAACTGAAATACATATAGGCTCTTCTCTCGCTCCGACCCACCCCACCCCAGCCACGGCTCCAACTCTCCCCAGCTCTCATTACTCGCAAATTACCGCCACCGAGAGAGACAGAGGGAAAGGTATGGAGAGGAGGGAGGCAACTACGAGAAAAAGAGAAAACGCAGAGGCTCGTTTGTGTGTGAGACCTGGCGGGTGTGACAAAGGGAGCGCCGTGCTGAACAGCGAAAGAGAGAGAAAGGGAGGAAAAGGAAGGTTCGTAAGGCTGGACAACTGGTGGCGCAAAACAAAAGGGAGAGGGGGGGAAAGGGAGAGAGAGGGAGAAAGGGAGAGAGAGGGAGAAAGAGGAGAAGTGAGTGAAAGAAGTGTCCGGCGCGGCCCCCTCCTCGCCACGCAAAGAATGCTGTTGGAGGAATGTGAAATGGGCCTAAGGAGAGGGGGCCAGTCAATGGATGTAAACAGTGCTGTGTGTGTGTTTTGCTCAGTCCATGTTTATTTGTGTGTACGTTTGTGGGTTGTGGACTGCGAGGACTGCGTGTGTGTCCGTGTTTGTACGTTCGGGCACGCGCGTCTGCGTGGGGCCTTGTCAGCCACCGTAACCCCTCACAAATAACAGCCTTGAGTGGTTCTACTTCACTACTCGATCTGTCTCTCCCGCGTGTTTGGATTCAGATCGTTTCCCCCAAGTTGGATGTCGAGTGTCGTCTGCACCGCCTCTCCCATGCACCAGGGAGAAAGCATTTAGAGGAAATCTTAAGCGATGGTTTTCTTCCCGATGAAAAACGATAGATGCATTTAAAAATGCATTCTCATTTGAGCATTTGCCTCAATGTATTGGTGGGAATAATAAATGTAATTGTTTTTGAAAGGATCATATTTTCCAAGGATAATATACATATTGGCAAAATACTTACGAACAATACTCATGGTCTGCTCCCTTTCAAACTGAATTGATATTTATTTTCCAAATTGTCCATGGAGGTGTCATTAACCCAGTTGGTTCTTTTGGAAATAAAGCAGATTGTAGTAGAATGATTTCACCACAGAGAGCGCCAAAACTAACACGAACAGCCTCATCTAAAAAATACCTCAGCTCACTGACAGCTATACAAATTCCTTCATTCCGAAAAAACAGTCTAGACGAAAAATAAATTGTTCATTTCAATAAAAATACAGCAAACATGTGCAGCCTCAGTAGCACAGTAACCTTGACAGTGAGCCTTTAGCCAGTTGTAATATGTGTACTTGAGGCCAAGGAGAGAGAAGCCATAGATATCTATAGATAGGGTTTCTCCCACTACCTCCTTGGCCTTCCTACCGAGGTGGTGGTTTATTTTTAGTCTGCTCTCAAAGGGCTGCCATGCTATTTCAGGGGAAAAGCTAAACAGCTACTGCAACAGTGTGGGCACGCCTCCACACAGAGAGTTGTTGCTTTCCTCAGATTAAGGTAAAAGCCCTGAAACCTGTGGTGGCAACAACCCAACGCGCCAAGATTCAGGCTGACCTGGGAACAGTTAATCAGTTGGGTCAATGAGGTTGGCTGGGGCGGTGGACTTCCCTTTCAGCACAGACACTCTTGAGAGTGGGGGATGGGCCTATACGGTCCCTGGTATTTGAACAACTTCAGCTTTGGCTTTAGTGATGACTTGGAGTCATACACTTAAAGGGATCACTGGGGACTTTGGCAGTTAAGCTCTTTATTTAGGCAGATGAACTCCTATGGATAATATGTTATGTGTCTGTGTCCAGAAGGAAGCTAGAGGTCATTTTGCAATAATAATCAATGGGACTAATGAACTATTTTCCTTAAAGGGGACATATTTTTACTGTACTACAAGCATGAGTACAACCTAAAATGACCAGGAGACATCTGCATTAAAATTGTAGCTAATGGTTTGAGTATTTTTACTACAAAATTGTTCCTACTTCAAACTTTCTTGCCGGTCCATCTATCAGTTTGTGCAGATTTTTAGTCTACTTATACTTGACTAAGACAGTCACGGTACTACCCCCCCACTCTAAACCACACCTGTACTAGTTAATACTATTCTGATGTTTCTCAGTAAGGGAAGTGGGGGAGACGTTATTGTTTAGATTCTGTCTTGAAAACGTTAGAGTCAGGATTCTATGCAGTGTCCCTTTTTAAAAAATATGTAAACCTATTTTTCAATCAAACAAAAATTGCACGTGATCCGGGCATTAAACTAAATTCATGCTAGAGCCTCTGTGCAAGAAGTTAATATGTGTAACATATTGGTGGAATTCATTGCTAACTTGCCTATTTCATTTTATTTGGTGTTTTTGTTCGTACTTTTGTGTAATGAAGTATAGCTTCACAATTATGTCACATCGCCATTGGAAATATTGGTTCTCAATTGGCTTGAATAAGGTGAAATAAATAAAATGGTGCTGTATTTAAAAATATATATATTATAAATGACAGAACTACCACAATAAACATGTGCTCTGACTATTTGACTATATTTAAAGTAGTTAAAAAGTGACAGACATTTAAATGTTTTGCATTCTCGATTCTCAAGCCCAGAATTAGATAACTATCTCAATGAGTTTCTCTTGGTTCGGTGTAGTCAAGACATTTTCTATGTTATCAGAAGACATCCACAAGTGAAACGTTAGTTTTGCAAGCCAGAAGAAGTTGTCTTGATCGTTACCTTTCTGCACATCTGGCCCGTCTCACGCTGCCTTCATGCCTTGTGCTGTTTGACTTCTCTTACCTTGCAGCTTCTGAAGAATTCAACCTGCTGTTTTTACATGTATAATCCATGAGACGGATTTCTATCAATTCCGATTTTAAAAGCAAACGTTTTTTTACATGAGGTGCACATCGGCAGAAATGATAAAACCTGTTTTGGCTCCATATCTCCACTTTCATAACCAGTGGACCAAAAAAAAAAGTTGCTTTCTTTTCTCTTATAACATTGTTGGATCGGCAATTGATGATAAAATTGATGGTGATCAAGACCTGTTCGTGGTGAATTTGGGATAGCTGAACATTTAACAAGTTTGTGAAGTAGTTTCTTTGTTAAGGTTAAGGATATTGCTGGTACGAGTCAGTAGACTGCTCTGTGAGCTCAGTGTGTGTTTGATAGGTTGTGATGAAGCCCTGTGCTTCCTCAATACATGGCTACAGGAAGCTTGTAAGACTTGACCTCTGACTCTTCTACCACACACAAACAAACACACACACACACACACACACACACACACGCACACTCACAAACACACATACACATACACACGCACTTGATTTATATTATTATTATTTTGGATTTGGATCAAAGTGTTAAAAAACTTTAAAGCTATAGTTTACAAAGCTACACTTTAGTAAACACTGAAAGAAGTGAAACTACATCTACAAAGAGTAGACCATCAAATCTAACAGATAACTTTTTTTAAATGAGTATGTACACATTAAATACACTCCAAGGATTTGTATACAGTTAAACTGCTCCAAAATTTCATTGATTACTTCTTCCAAGCATGATAATAAACACATTTTGTTATATTTTTCTTTCTGTACACTATGCAGTATCTGTTTGTTTTATGTTCAATTGTCCTCTTTACTTGAATGCTAGTCTTTAAGCTGGTAGGCAGTTCTGTTCACTGGTTGCATTGTCACCAGTCTAAATGTGCTGGTTCTGAGGACATACTGGTTCTCTGCCTTGGGACACCTTTCATGTTTACCGACCGTATGTGTTTAGACAACCTAGTTCTCGTCAATAACCGCATGCTTCCGGTTTCCAGGGGGAAATAGAACAAAGCGCGTGACAGTACATCCGCCTTTAGTGAGCTGGTTGAGCAGTGCAGAACAGAACCTCCCCAATAATTTTGGATTGCTCCTCAGGACCAGAATGTAAAGAATACTGTTCCGGTCTGACTTCAGTTACCTGTCTCTTTATATCCCCCCAATATTTCCTGTTACTTAAACATACCCATGCATGTAAGGAAACACCCATGCCTACATTAGCCAGTTACATTGCACTTGTAAAACTTTTCCTGCAATGGGGAGGTGAAAGACCATGCACTCGTTTGCCTGTGACTGAACAACTGGCCTCATATCTTGCTCAGCACTGCCCTCATAAACTTTGACGTCCTTCCACCAATGCACATATATAAATCAGTAAACATTTACTGGGACCATCATTTGTCTCTGCCCTCTTGGCCCAGTTTATATGGCTTTAGCATACGGATTGATGCCCGTCTAGCCGATCTGGCATAACAATTGACGGTTAGGTGCCAACCTGGCAGCATATTTGACCGGGGTGCTGTTTTTATTGTTGACATAACCGGAATGTTACAAGAGGACACAACAAAATGTCTGGTTTGAGTGTGGGGGGGTCTGTCATTACCGCTAAACAGAAATTTGAGCAAATCCATTATATGTAGTTATTAAAAGGAATAGGCCATGTTTAATAAAAAAAAGAGTACACTCGCTTAACTACTTTTGATTGAACTGGAATAGATGCATGCACCCAAACGAAGTCTTCTCTTTTCGCCCGTGTCTGCTGTCAAGTTTGCCGTCGTTGCTGTTTGTTTTAAGGACATGAATGAGGAAGACAAGAAGGTAAAAGCCTCCCGAGTCAATAGCTCACCACATTGCTAAGGTTTTGGAGAAAATGATTGATTTGTCAATCATGCCTCCAGACAACAAAAGGGTCCATCCAATGAAAACTCCTTGATATTCACAGCCTCTACGCGGGTGGAGTATTAGGCCTGGTGTCCTTTATGGGTGTGAGGGATTTCTCTGTTATAGGCTGCCCTTCTCAAACTACAGAGCCAAGCATTAAGGTAGACTGACACTGGAGAGAAGCGGGACGACTTCAGAGCACTTTGGACATGTGCCTCTCTGCAATTTCCCAGGAGAATCTTAGCTCTATCTGCTTTGTCCTGGTCTTTGTTTGCTCCACAGGTGATTGGTTACCACACAGTTATTGATGCATGGATTGATGGATTGATTTTATTTAGTGTATAAGCAGTACGTTTTGTTTCAGTCAAAGCCAGCAGTACATACTGGTAAATTACAAAAAAATATAACCTGGAGGATCATTTCCACTGTGGTCATCTCAGAGAGATGCCAGGTGGGCAAAACTGACTATTTACACTGAACACAATATAAAACAAACACCATTTAGAAACAAACATGTACTAATCACCCCTTGACACATCTGGCTTTGTTTCCCGCTCTGTGATCACTGCGTAGCAATACCTCTGGCCATTGAACTGAACTATTAACTAATATATAGGATCCAATTGGACACCAAAGCCTTTCAATCCTTCATTTTTGTTTGCAGTACTGTAAATAACCAAATGCTGTTGAAAACCCAAAGCAGCATTCAGTCTAATCCTCATATGTTTACATACTTTGGGAAAGCTTAAATTTCAGGTTGAATTATTCCAATTAAATGTCTAAGCGGTCAAGGAAGCAGGGCTTTGGTTTTGCCGGGCTTGTTGATACACCGGCAGTCTGTCAGACTGTCCGATTTGCTTTCCTGACTGACAGGTCAGAGTTGCCATGCCAAGGCTGGCGGTTGGCGCCACCGGTCACTCTGATTTCCACTAAGCCGAGGATGTTGAATACTCGGCTGGACGAAGCAAGGCGAGCCAGCTACTTGAATCTTACATATTACAATATTCGACAGCTGAAGTGGGACAGCTTGTTCATTCTTGTGATAGTGACTAATTCACTTAGATCGACACTGCGCGTGCTAGCCAACTGGGATTTGCTTGATCTGCAATCCAGTCTTTTTTATTTTATTACAATATGTATATACTTTTATGTCTTTTTATGCTTTTCTTGACTGAGGTGAGAAAAGATGGTGGAGAACATCCAGCAGTACATCAAGCAGTACATCAGCAGTACATCCTGCAGTACATCCAGCAGTAAATCCAACAGTACATCCAGCAGAACATACAGTATATCCAACAGGAGGCATTTTATAAAGGAATTGTAATAACGCGGTTGGTGCAAGCACCCACACAACACCACACACACACACACCCACACAACACCACACACACACACACGCGCACAAAACCACACACATGCACACGTGCTCACAGCACCACACACACACACACACAACAGCAGTGCCTTTCATGTCACGTAATGGTTACTCTATAGTGGAATGGGCCCCATCCGTACAAAGAGGAGCTTTGGGTCCAAGTTCAAGACTCCCCCTATCTCTGTTCACAGATGTGCTCTCTTAACACCCATCTCGCCACCCTCCGCCCCTAGAAGCTGAATGGCTCTGAGATGACACAGTCTCTACACATCTCCTCTGTCCGTAAGGTGGGGGATCACTACCATGGTTCAGTCCCTTTGCACTAACAGAACAAACACACACACACACACACACAGAAGAGCATGCACACAAGCACATGCTGGCGGACCAGAGTGCACTTGCACATGCACACACACACACACACACACACACACACAAGCTGTGTCACTCGCTCTATGTTATTGCTAACATTAAACAATACCTATGCCTTGTGTTTCCACGACCACTGTTTACCAAGGACATCTATAGAATATCCTGAAACTGCCGGTTCCTTTGATGGCCCTCAGCAGGGACGAATATGAAAAGCCTTGAACGTGTCCCAAATGACACCCAGTTCCCAACAGTACACCTCTTCTGACGCATGGGTTCTAGTGAAAAGAAGTGCACTACATAGGATATGTGATTTGTTTGACACAGCTGTCTACCTGCTGGGTGAAAGAAGTAAAGGCTTTGTGTTGTGGTTGCAGCAGACTACCACGAGTTGGGGACAATGCAAACCATGCCCACTGGTAAGACAAAAGGTGAGTATTGGTTAAGGCAGGAGTGCAGGTCAACATAGTCTGTTTTGTTATAGTCAACAGCTCTGATATCTACGCAGGGCCGGATGAAGGCACGGCCAAAAAGTCCAACAGACAGACACAGGACTTAGGTGGCGAGAACAAGCTGTCTTTAAAAGGTTCCTGGCTGGATCGGAGGAATAACTGTGCATTATTCACAAACTAATAGGATGCACTTCAATAGGATATCAATATTTAATATGTTCATTTGGCAGCTTGTT
Source organism: Esox niger (assembly GCA_016801105.1). Lineage (NCBI taxonomy): Eukaryota > Metazoa > Chordata > Actinopteri > Esociformes > Esocidae > Esox > Esox niger. The sequence continues at coordinate 12,098 of JACXGJ010010986.1, read as the reverse complement.
GTATCCACTCTAACTGAGTGTATGATTTAATTAAAACAATTACCTCCGTTTTGATTGCTGTTTTCAACGTCCTGATTAGTGGTTATTTAGGGAATGATGGAGCACTCAATAGAATGTTTTTTTTATCAAAATCCTTGTTGATTAGCAGCTCATTTTATTCTGGTGCATTTATTCAATTGGTGCTTGTTGAGATATCTTCTTCCATTGTGCAGGAGATGGGAGGTAACGAATGAAGAGGAGAGGGATAAGGAGATACAAAGTAGTAGTGATGAGTTAGATATAACTGTTCGAAAAATTGAAGAGAACACTTAAACCACACATCGGATCTCGATTAAGGAAATATATTAATGATAAAATATTTACTGAACATTGTGTAATTCGTTGAAAACAAAATGAGTTAACAGCGGTCAGTGGAAACCACTATAACCAACCGACTGACTGAGGGCTGGATTCAGACTCACACCAGGAGCCTGTATGCTCCTGAGGAGACGATAGATGGTGTCCTGGGGGATATCCTTTTGCGGGCAGCATAACGTACACCACAGCGTCTCCCGACACTCACGTCTGTCACATGCTCAGTGTGAACCTGCTTTCCTCGGTGAAGAGAACAGGGTGCCAATAATGGTGAATGCCTATAGAGTTGCACGGTGCTGGGCTATGAGCACAAGTCCCACTAGAAGATTTTGCACCCTCATGCCACGCTGATGGAGTCCGTTTTTGACAGTTTGGTCAGAAACATGCTCACCATCAGCCTGCTGGAGGTAATTTTGTAGGGCTTTGGCTGTGTTCCTATTCCTTCTTGCACATAGGAGGAGATACCGGTTCTGCTGCTGGGTTGCTGCCCTTCTACGGCCCTGTCCAGCTCTCCTCGTGTAACACCCCATCTCCTGGTATCTCCTCCATGCTTTTGAGACTGTACTGGGAGACACAGTAAAACATCTCACCACGGCACGTGTGGATGTGCCATCCTGGAGGACCTGGACTACCTGTTCAACCTGAGTGGGCTGCAGGTACCGCCCCAGTAGCGACAAGGACAAAATGCTAAACTAGAGAAGAATCAGTCAGGAAAGATAAAGAGAGAGCAATTGTCTGTGGTCACCACCTGCAAAACCATTTCCTTTTTCAGGGTGTCTTGCTGTTTTGTCACCAGTACACCTGTTGTCACTTTTATTTGCACCAAAACAGGTGACCCTGATTCACAATCGCTTATTCTTCCTAACTGGACAGATTGATTTCCCTGAAGTTTAATTGACTTGATGTTATACTGTAATGACTACCTGTTACTTTAGTCTTTAACAGTGTATTATTATTATTATTATTACCAAAATTATTATAACAATTATTATATATAAGATATCTCAGTCAATACATTTTATTTCTAAAGGCCTTTTTACTTCAGCAGTTCTCACAACGTGCTTTCACAAAACAATCAGCCTGAAACCCCAAGGAGCAAGCAACAACAGTGTTGAAGCAAGAGGCCAGGAAAAACTCCCAAAGAGGGGACAAAATTTAGGAAGAAACCTAGAGGGGAACCAGGCTCGGAGGTCTGACCAGTCCTCTTCTGGCTGTTCCAGGTGAAGATTTAAACAGTAAAAGTTGTAATAATTAATAAATGCATTTGGGCTGTGTCCAGGGTCTATGAAACCTAATCCAGGTCAGAAGAATGACCAGATGGACGAGGACAGGGACAACCGGGGAGGGGGGTTTCCGGGGGGTTAGTAGAGTGGCAGCTGAATTCGTCAGGTGTCGTCTTGATCTGCAGCACAACCAGAAGGACTTTAGACAGTGGCAGCAATGAGTCTTTAGAGCCTGGTACTCGGAAGGTGTGGGCAAAGACCTCAAGTCCTCCTAAGTTTAAACGGAGCAGGAGACAAGGAACATTTTAGAGTGCATTTCTTAGCTTTACAAGGATTTACCGTGGGGAAGGAGATATCTGTATCTGGATATTCATTTTTAATGCTTTTTTTTGTTTATTAAGTATTTCTCCCCCAAAATTTTGTAAACTACTGTTTTTGTCTGTCTTGTTTAAAACCTGCTGACTTCAGAAATCTTCAGCTCATGCACTTGCACTTGGTTTATCAATTCATGTTAACCATAGGGTCAGTGGTCTTTACAGCTGAATCTCAGTTGTATATCTTTAACACATTCAACCATAATATTGACATCATTTTCAAGTTGTCCATCACCACTGTGGGGCTGCCAAACAAAACACACATCTTCCCGATCATCTCTCAAACACATAAACATGTCGGAGAGTTGACACACGTGCATGCAAACGAAGACTTCAAACTCCTATTGTCTTATACGGTTGAAAAGCTGGCGCCGAACTCACTTCCTTGTACTGTTCTAACCAAGCACATATGTTGGTCTCTGTATTAACCTAGATGGCAACAACATAAATTCCCTTAGAGAGTCAGCTTAGGACTGGATTGCGAGACAGCAGGGTAGAAATAAACCTCTGGCCTATTTGTGAACTAGGATTTGTTTTTGCTTTTCCGTGCTACCAGATGTCACCACTCGCTGGGATGTTAAACATGAAAAAAGTAGCATGTGTAAACGATGACCTGGTTGGTCCTGATGTTATTACTACCACTGTTGCGTAAAAAATGTACTCTGTTGGCACACAACTGGGCCGTGTTCATTAGGCGTTAATCCGAAGAAAACAAATTGAAATAGTGTGAGAATTTATGGAAACAAAAGGAAAAACTCCTTTTCTGCTTCCTGTTGCAAAATGATTGCCACTGGGTACATACTGAACACAACCCTCTAACACTCTGGGTGTCAGGCATTCTAATATATAAACGTATGCAAATATTGACATCTGTCTGCTTTTGCCCATGTAGTAAACGACATATGTATGTCTGAAACATCTGTCATGTACTCTCTTGGGGTAGAGGAACAGACATTTCTATCAGCAGGGGACTATCGTTCACATAACTTCCAAAGAGGAAAAAGGATTGCCTTTTTTGTCTCACTGGTGTTATCTAAGGGAACCAGCTCAAGAATTGACTGAGTAAAACGGTAAAAGCAATTGCCATGGAACATCCAAGGGAATTGTTTTCCACCAGAATGGAGTATTCACTTAGATTGTTGTTGTTGTTGTTTTATCTCTCTCTCTCCCTCCATCTCTCTCTTTTCCACCCATCTCTCTATTTCCCGTTCTCTCCCCCATCTTTCTCCCAGTCTCTGTCTCCCTCTCCACTCTTTCCACGCAGAGTCTGTTGGGTGCACAGTGGTGGTGTGGGTTCAGGCGAAGGATTAGATGGCAAACAAACGCTTTTAATCCCTCGAGTCTGCCAGCACCCCCCCCCCTTGCTGCACGCTTAGTATTCAGCAGAACGAACAGAAATTTAGCGCTTCCTCCCCTCCTTGTGGAATCCAGTGTCTTTGTTTAAATATCAAATCAAGAGAAAGATGCATGCCGATGGGTCCCTCGTCATTCGCTGCTATTTCAAACATGTATTAATGGTAGCTTGTTGTGTCAATAAGAGAGGTAAACATTTTGCGTACGTCTGTTCCGTTATGTTCCTACTGGGTTCCTGTGAAGAATCCCCATTGGAGCTGATCACACTTGGTTAGTGATGTGAAGAAAGATGTTTTTGCGAAAGACAAGTGCTTTTAAAAAGTGCAATAGGTATCTGAGACTGAATTATATTTGTTATGTTTTTATTGCAAGTGCGTTTGACCATACCTTTGAGGTGTCCTGTTAGTACAGTCAGAGTGAGAGGTTATTTTAGGAGATGGACAGTAGGACAACCCCAATGAAGGCCACCAGGCAAAGCCAGATGTGACCAAGGATATGCATCAACTTACCTTTGAGTTCAGTAGTGGCAGCTAGTTATAGTTTAGTTACATTGCATTGTGCATTTACACAGGCATGTTAATAATTAATCTTTAGCATATGCTTTTATCCAGGGTGTCTTACAGTTTGTGTCTTTTTGAGATGCCAATGGATTGAACAGATCCATCAAATGAACCTGTCCAGGTTGTTTATGCCTAGAGTACTAAGGCTGATCAAGACAGACAGACAAAATGACTGACTTCAATTCACTCGCATTCACTTGAATTTAACAGACTTAAACTCAAACGAATATATAACCTATAGTGTTAAAGCTGTGCACGCAGGTGCCAGGTAGGCCAGTATGACAAAAAAAACAAGCAACTAAACAAACTATGTATTTACAAAAAAATGGATAGTGCCAGAGATGAGGGAATCTGGGTGCGGTGGTGTTGTGGCCAGGTGCAGTTCGGAAAGAGATAGGAAGGACTGCCAAAACACGCCTACACCTTTAATGATCAAACCTTGGAGCACATCTTAAAAGAGTCAGACTATAAGCAGGAAAGTGGCTGCTTTTTCATTTAAGACTCATGAAAGCCTGCAGTACATACCACTTTTCAACAGCACCATGGGGTGAACCATTTTCCAAAGAGTTGTTAGTACTCCTGTTTACAACCTTTTCCATTCCGCAGACCATCAAAGTAAAAAAAAAATTTGATGACCACAAAAGTGTTTTCTTTTTAAATGCAATATATTTCCACTTCAGATAGGTCATCTTAATCAATCAAACGTAACATTTTGTACACATTGTATATTGTCAGAATGTATGAATGTTTCTTTGGAAAAATTGCTTTTAAAAACAACAATATTTATATAATACTAGGAAACAGTTTATTTTGGGGAAGAACACATCTATATATTGCACAGAAATCACTTGGTTTAACAAGGAAACACTGGGAGAGGCAATGCAGAAAGGGAATAATGTAGGGGTGTATCTGCAGGGTATATTTCTACTATTAAAAATGCATTTTTAACTTAAATAAGCCATTAAGGCCTAGTCCCATTTTGGCCTCATCAAACCAGATTATGTATGCTCTCAGGGTCCTTCCGATGGCGTGTGAAATGCAGTTTATTCAGGAGTGTGTAGCCAATCTACAATTTAGGTCTGAGGGCCGATGGCTGTCCTTCTGGCAGGTTCTCCCATCTCCCATGCAGAAAAACCATGAACCTCTGTCCGAGTGGCCTTTGGGATTGGCATTAGCCACAGATGAGGACATAGGATGAATCTGATCTCAGTTTGCAGTGTCATGGCAGAAGGTCTGGATACTTTTGTAAACGAGCTCATAAATAGGCATAAATGACAACAAAAAAAAAAACTCATAATAGTGTATAAATTGATGCCTAAACATACACTGTATAACTACAAAATTGGGAGAAAGTGAATGTGTCTGAATAGTATCTTGAAGCCACTGTATGTAGAGTGTATGATGGAGGCAATTTCCTGGTCTACTGCTATAATGATTTCTAAATTTTTAACCGACTCGAAAGGCTCGACAAAATATGTTTAGACAATACTGGCCATTCATAGGTAGTAACCTATTTACTGTATGCTAGTTTTCCAATTGGTTATTCGCTCATTATATTTACATAGTATTTTCTAATCCTATGCTATTATCCGATCGGCTTTGCTCTCACTTCTCTGAGAGTTAGGTCTGTGTTCTGAACTGGCTGGGGTTTTCAGCTTGTTGAAAAGCACCCCTCCCCCAAGCTTCGGCGAAACAGGAACAACTCCTTTGAGAGAAAAAAAGCTGCACAAGTTTGGAACGTCTTGGAGAAGCCCTTGTTGTCGCTTGGAGTATAATAGCCAGGGGTTGAGATTTATTTATGCGAAAACTGGATTTATTCTACTCTTCTTGTTTATCGTGGAAAAGAACCCTTTAACCTCGCCTTTTGCGTCACTTCTTTTGAAAATGGTCTACTTTCATCGGGATAATGATTCTTGAAAGCCTTTATGTGTATGGAATAATTTGTCTTCACCAACGAGAGAGGATGGGACTCGTGGAGCTGTGTATAAATTATATGTGATATCGTGTGCAGTATTGAGGGATATTCAGACACAATGGGTAAGATTGCACTTGTAAAAGCATTTGCCAACAGTAACCTGCGTTTGTATCCCATGCCCGCTGTTTTCCTGAAAATATATTGGCCTTATCCTTTGCTTGAGAAGTCACTGAGAATATTTTTGTTGTCTCAATGTTTCAAACCTTAAATGTAAAGTTGTCTGTAATACTATTTTTACCCAATGTATTTGTGTGAATGGGAATTGGTCTCTTGCAATACATGTCGGATATTTCTATTTTCGTAACGGGTACATATGTGGGGGGTACAATTTAACGTTTTCATTTTTTAAATCCTTTCTTCACTGCAAAAAAATCTTCCTTTCGGTTTCACATAGTAAATCAGTGTATCTATCCAGATCGACACGTGGTGAAATCAATGCAAAGCAGTGTTAGCGACAGAAAGTTATCTGGTAATGTTGTCCGTGATTCGCCAACTTGGCCTGAACCTTTTTGTCCGGATCTGTGATCTCAATGTCTGTAATCCACCGACGTTTTCTAGTGGAAGGCTCGCGTCGCCATGGTTGACTAAATTATCATTACATTTCGTGTTGTAGTTGTTGTACTGTTCTTAGCTAACTTTTAAGACAAAACATTTTTCCACTCTTTCGAATTCAGTATGCAATGAAACGTCTGCAACATTTCAGAAATTAATTTAATGACCTGGTTGCGTGCGTGTAAATACTTGATTAAAGATACTGGAAATATAGTGTTCGTTGTGTTTTTAGTGGTACAATTTAATGTTTGCTTCACTATCTTTATTCATTGTCTGGTATTTAGCTAACCCTTTTTTGAGGAAGGTCTGACTATTTGTTCTGTCCTTAGTAGAATACTAAGGATACGTCTCATTGTCCTGTACTGTGTTCACCTGAGATTTCTACCTATAGGTTTCTTAGGTCACAGAAATGTTTACCTCGTGACTGGGCACAATCAATGTTTACCGGATGGTCATTTTGGTCTTATTGGTTATTCTTGTGGAAAATGTGAATGATAACAGGTTACATGCTGCTGGCCAATAAAATGATAATATAGGTGAGGATGCCATATGCTGCTTATTTTGCCATCGAGAACCTAATATTTCACAACACATCTGCATTCACACCATGACAGGGTTATTCAACTCAGAGTCCTCTTTGGTTTTCATCCCTATCCACCTAATTAGGGACTGATGTAGACCTGGGACATTGGTGAGGCCAATTAACTAGCAGACAGAAACCAAAAAGGGATCCCCCCACTCCAGTTGTCCAGGAGTTGCCTGTTATTACCATAGGAACAAGTTTAAACTGAAAATGGGTGTTCGACTGCCTGACTACATATCAGGTTGTTAGTGGTCCTGGTAATCCAAAGAACCCAGAACAGTTGCATTTTTGTTTCATGCAAATAAGCAATACAATTGTTTATTTGTCATTCAGAATACTTGCTGATTTGACAAGATAAGTACAGTTCCCATTGTGCTATGGAGGCAAATACATTGCTCAAGCAACAAACAATAGCAGAAAACATGACTCAAATTTGAAATATAGGTGGAAAGCACAGAACCCTATGTCTATAGTATTACTTTATGATTTGATGCTGAGGTGAACACATTAGTTTGGTCCTCATCTTGGCTGGCTGGTTTGGGCTAACATCAAAGCACTTGTTTCTATCCATTAGTTTTCCACGTAGGCAAAGGGTGAAGTCCACAGTTGGACTAACCTATCCACAAAGATCATATTGGTGCTTGAACACTCTGTGTCAACTCCACATCGTGTGTCAATGTGACATTTTACCTGCTACACCAGGAAACCTCAAGTCTTGTATTCATGTTTTTTCACCAGATAATGAACGTGCATGTCAGTCACTGAAAATCTAACCTCTGCCTTTTGTGAAGCTTGGACATTGGAAATGTCGCAACGCAAGTATGATTGCAGCTGTCATTTATTTCAAAGGAGGAATTCCTTAACGGCTGATGGCTACGGGGAACGAGGGTTCTAGTGTAGCTTTTTGGTAAGTGCTACACTAGAACCATTGTGTCAAGCATCGGCCGTTAAGGAATGCCTCCTTTGAAATAAATGACAGCTGGTGTACTACTTGCGTTGCATCGCGTCCAATGGCAGCGTCCAAACTTGTCAATAGCTGACGTGTTTTTGTATGTTGCTGTTTTTGTTTGTTGAAATAAATTCAATAATTTTCCTAATTTTTTCGTATGAGGAATGTGAAGGAAATGTTATTGAATTATATCACCCTAGCCTATGCAGCTGTCATTACTATTTGTTTTCCTTAAAAAAATGTGTGCTTGTTTGTTGCTATATGTGGTTAATTGTTACAAATTGATGTTCACATAGAAATAAAATAGTTTTTTCCTAAGTGGTAACATTCTTCTGTATATAAAGTGACTTATAACAATCTCATTTGATAGCAGAGCTTTAACAACGCTCATGAAGGTTGAAACAATTAATTTAGCTTTAAGATGTTTTTCAAAACTGGGTCGAGGTCCTTTGAGTCTGCATTGCCAATGTACCCAGACGTTTTGCAATTTAACCTTTTATAGGTTAGAAAACTGAGATGCAGTACATACATGCTGGTAGAGCTATTAAAACACAGGTGCCCCCAAAGAAATCAGGTTCCAACTACATTTCAGTGGACATTTAGTCCCCACAATGTTCAGTCGGTGAAGTACAGCCAAAGTAAATTATATTCAACATTCTGGCTTGTAGAGACCTGCATCATTTTTCAGGCAACTACTTAAACACTAATGAACCATGCAGTAACCATGGTAACAACATGGTGTTTAGGCAAAATCTAGGTATCGTCTTGATGTAATGCAATGCCTTGGAAGTAATGCTATTTCATCCTGGCTTTCCTAGAGTGGTACTGTTGGGGCTCAAGCCTAATTTTACTTCCACCAAGTGGGTGCATGGACAGCTTTTTGTGTATGGGTTGTGTACCTTTGGTTTCTTCCAGGGTGCTTGTGCTTTGACAAGGGGATATCAGCGATTTGCACAGATTATTTATGTTCTAGCTTTTTTCCTTTCTGGTTGATCTTTGGTTTAATGGGTAATATTACGTCTCAAATTAGTGAAACAAATGAATCCATGTGCTATGCCAATGAGGTCTAATGAGGCCTTTGGACTTGGGTGTTTAACCTATTTGTTTTTCTCGGTGGAAAGGATTGGCTTTGTGGTTTCATACTGTAGTCTGTAGTTCAGTTGCATTTCTTACCAGTGTTTCAAATCTTTATATTTAACGAGAATGCATTCTGCAATGATAAAATGATTTGCCGCCATCATTGTGTCCTACTGAAGTGCTTATCACTTTAAGGTCCTCAACTTTCTGTTCCAACCAATGCATGGGCAAAATCTTCATAGATTTTCTGCACATTTACCTTGTGCCTAATGTATTATGCAAAAGTCATAGGCCATCTGAGAAAATAGTTAAAAGCCATTTATGTTAATTGTTGGTCTGCAATTAAAGCAAACATGATCCTAATAGAGTGAAAACAAACGTATTGTTTTAAGAGTCAATGTTTTGTTGGTGCCTCTTTTAGGAATGTAAAACGTTGGTGGTTGTTTAACCTGTAGTATTTTTTACCCAAGTTGTCTTGTGGTAAATTTATTCAAGGATTGTATGCAGGATTTGACATAGAGCTTCTTATCACTGGCTGCTTTTTGTTCTGAACTCACAACTTTGGTTGTGTTGTGGCAGAGGCTCTGAGGTAGCCAAACTATTAGTGAATTTATTCCATATGCACATTTCTGCTCCCAAGTAGGTATTTAAGGGGTATTACGAAGAATGTTTTAATAATAAAAAAATCTTCAGTTATTGCAGAATGATTTTTGTGCATTTGAAAGTGCATCCTAAATGCTGTGTTTTTTGTGTGAACTGATGGTGTTCGCCATCTGTTGCTATCGATGTCATTCAGCTGTATTCTCCTTACATGAGCCAGGGCTATTGGGGGAGCCATATTCCCTTGGTCCTTTTATAGTAGCTGTAATTTCTTGCAAGATTTGGGATATCTCCTTTTAGTCTTCTCTAAAGAGTTTTTTTGGGGTCATCATCATGCTTACGGTCGAAGTATGTACTTTGGTGCCAGATGACTTTGCTAGATGCTGCCAAGCGCTTCACCAAATGTTGTTCTGTCACTCAAGAAATAGACCTTTAAGGACTTCATAGACAGATATTTTCTTAAAATGTCTGACATTTTTTCTTGCCATATCAAACCGTGTACATTGCCTTTTGAGCATTAAAAGAAATTCTTAAACTTGTTGATACTTATTTAGTTGTTTCTGAAAGCAAAAAATGCACTTGATGCACTGAAATATAGCTATTCTCAAGTGTTTGCAAATGAGCATGAGACAATTCTTTGTTTTCGTTTAACCTCCTGCATCTAGGTAAAATTGGTCAACTTTATGTCCCCTATTGCAAACCATGAAAAAACTGTTGCTTGATTTAGACTGTTCATAGCTTGTTGAAATGATTCCTTTGACAATGCCCTCAAACGTCAAAGACCTCTCTCAGTCAAACATAGATTTGTATCCTTTTTTGATTTCAGTTGATCGGTGCTTTTAAAAAATCAGCTGGTTTACATAATTTATGTAAACTTAGTTTCACAGGTGTCAACACATGTAACTTTTTGAAAACAAAAGGATCAGTGTAAATTGAAAAACCCAATGGAGGAGTACATGACATTAGGAGGTCAGTGTGGCTAGAGTAACTAAACGTAGCATAGAAAAAAGTCTGTGTTCCAGACTCCGGTTTCAGACAGGGACAGAAGTGCTGTCAAAGAGGACTGAATTTTGTGAATGCTGTGTTTCTCTTTTCTGGGGACCTCGCAGAGGGTGGGGCCGGAGTGACAGTAAGACCGATAAGGCTGCTGATGGCCATGATGAATGTGTAGAGATCTTAGGGTGGGGCAACAGAACGAAGGGGTGTGGACTGATCTCAGAATGCGGGCATTAGGTGGGTGGGTCAATGTGAATATGGGTGTGGCCTAGGGTGGTCTTGTTGTCTGGGCTGCTACTGTCGGTGGGCATGTATAGCTGTCGCATGGGTTGAAATTTGGCCTCTGTTTTTCACTGCTTTCCCTGTCCTGTAGCATAACACGCCTTAAAAAATATCTTTCAAATATGGGGAAGAGTGTGTTTTAAACATCTGTGGCTTGTTAACACTTTTTTTCCCCCCCTCACCCAAAACGTATGCGTTTTCCATGTCTCAATCCTGTTTAGGATCGGAACGATGAGTTTATGTATCGTTTAGCACGGAAACGTTCTGTCAGAATTGGAATTTCGGCTCTAGATGATGAATTTTTGCACTGTTTTGGGTGTTTTCAAGTCATGAATGCACCCACAGTGATTTTTTTTTTGTCTGTCTCCCCAGGTTTATGAATGGGCACTGTGGTCTTTTGCTGACAGGGAGGGCCGGAATTTGAGGCTCTGACGTTTGGGACTACGGACTGACGCTAAGCCACACTGAGTCTGCTGGACCGAGGTCAAAGGGCGCTCCTCATTAGGAGTAGCCGGGGTCTCTGAGACCTGGGGTCAATACGGTAACTAAAACACACACACACATTGTAGCCGTGTGTAGCTCAGCTAGTTGTTTATCTGCACGCCATTTCTGAAACCTCATCCACAGCCATCTGACAATCGGTGAGAGTGAATATCTGAGACCCACATCTGACACTAAACCACAATATAGGAGCAGCCTCTTTCCTCACATTTGAGTGCAGAGCCTCATATTATGATGGGAGGAAAAATCTCCTTGAATTTATTGCCTGCAGTTTGTCCCATGCTACACTTTTGTAAGAAGCTACGTGTTTTTCTCACAACATGTTGTCTAGCCCGTGCTACATTTGCTCAATCCAAATGAACTATGGTGAAGTTCTTCTGATCTCTCGTGCTTAGTTCACAATATTGCAGCAGGCTCAACCTCCTGTCTGTTTCTTTACATCCAGCGAAATGTAGCCAACGGCGTCGTCTCGTACACTTCAACACCCACATGAAGTTTGGACTCCTGAGGTTACCTCAGCTCAGGTGGCTTGTGTGAGGTATTGGAGGGCTGTGGTGATAGACCAGTGGAGTCCAGTTAGTATTGTTATTTGGTTCCTTGGTCTCTTGGCTTCTGTCTATTTTTTAACCTTTTTGATGCCTCCTGAACGTCCTGGTTAAGTCTCTCTCTGTCTCTCTCTGTCTCTCTCTGTCTCTCTCTGTCTCTCTCTGTCTCTCTCT
>JACXGJ010010985.1:0-20726 GCA_016801105.1 Esox niger | reverse complement strand
ACCCACACACACACACACACACACCCATGCTCACACACACACCCATGCTCACACACACTTGCACACAGTGCATCCATGAACACTGCAACTGCGTCTTTAAACAGCAAGTAGCACAAAGGACCAAAAATAGCTTAGTGAGTTGCAGAGCAGATCAGCGCTCCTCGAGGAGGGGTGCAAGAAAGAGAAGGATAGGAGGGCAGAAGCAGAGGAGGAGGAACAGCCTGAGAGACGAAATGACAGGAGGAAGATGGCAGACCAAGCCAGCTCTCCGGGGCTAATCTCACCCTGTCATGCCCAACACAAATATCGGTGTGTCAGACAGAAAACCTCTTTATTTCATTCCATCACCACAGAACTTAAATGAACCCATCAGCAGAAATCCAAGGACAGACAAAACACGCAGCACTGGGCATTCTGTAAGTGCCCACTCATCCCTCTGCCGTTAAATGGATTTCATATACAGCACTGGATGGGAGTTGGGGACCAAAACAGACATGAATACAGTCTGTCTGTGGACTATGCGGCATTCGGGACTTTATGCATGACTGATTCAACACGAAAACAAAACAAAGAAATGTATACACATCTTACAGTTCAGAGTGTGTTATGCTCCCTAAAGCTTTTCATTTTTCATGAAATACTAAAGGAGTCGAGAGCGCGGCTGAAGGGATCTGGAGTGGTCTCTTTTTAAAGAAGCACTCAGGTCACGTGACTACCCCCAATGATGTCTCCAAGCACCTCCAAAAACACACTTTTCTAAAAAGGTGATCTCACCTTGCATCAGACAGAGCACCACCAATCACACTCCCAATCAATGTGAGGTTCAAGTGGGCAGCAGGTCATCTGGGGGAAGGTAACGCACAGCTCTCTCTGTTTCAATAGGCTAGAATTGGATGTCACTCTAATTTGGTTTTCTGGACCAATAGTTTGTCTGGAAGGCGGGACATTTCAGACAGATGACCGGAGTGCACCTTCAAACAGCAACACGGTCTGAGTTACAACAGAAATGGGAGGAAACTATTTCTATACTCACTGTTGCTGGACTTGAGGTCTCTGTGTATGACCGGTACGAAGGTCTGGTTGTGCAGATAATCCATGCCTGTGGCGATCTGCACGGCCCAGTTAACCAGTACCCTGGGGGGCACCTTCTTCCCAGCCAGGGCTCGGTTCAGGGCTCCCCCGCGAGCGTACTCCATCACCAGGCAGAGGTTGGGCTCTCGCAGGCACACCCCTATCAGGTTGATGATGTTGGGGTGCCTTAGCATCCAGAAGAGCCGGGCCTCCTGTCGTACGCTCTCGGCCGTAGCGCTGATGTCCTCGTCCGGGTCCTGCCGGGCGGCTTTAACCGCCACCTCCTCCCCTTGCCACACCCCCCTATACACCTTTCCAAACCCCCCTGCCCCTATTACCTCTTCCAGCACCAGCTCGGTGAAGCTGATCTCCAGCGGGCACCCATCAGGCACATCGCCCACGACCAGCCCTCCTGGGGTCAGCCGCGGGTAGCTGCCGGCGTCCCTACGCGTGACATAGTTGCACGGGAAGATGCCCACCTTGTCCTGAATCTTGCCGGTCCACCAGCCCTCATCCCCGGACACCTTGGAGTCCTTTGAAAGGACCTCCAGGAGGTCCCCGCGCCGCAGGGTCAGCTCCTCGTCCGCGGTGGCCTCATAGTCAAACACAGCCGTCCAGTAGGGGTTGGTGGCGGTAGGGGACGATCCCCCCCGGCGGTCGGCGTGCGAGTCGGGGGAATCAGAGGAGGAGTTCCAGCAGCCTCCGTTCTCAGTCTGGACGGCAGTGGCGGCGCACGCCGGGGGCGCTGGGGACATGTGTGGGGGCACGGCGGGCGGGAGAGGGGGGCCATAGGGAGGGCCGAGGGGACCGGCGAGCACTAGGCCAGGGGGGGGAGGGTCGCAGCAGCCCCCGCAGCTGGCGCAGGCCAGGGGGGCTGCCGTGCTGCTCGCTCCGTCATACGGGTCCATGGCTGCCCGGCTGCTGGTCGGCGATGTGGGCCGGGCCTCTGTCAACTCAGGCACATGAGCCACGCAGGGCCCATCCGGAGAATCCAGGCCTCCTTAACCAAGGCAGGGACAGATCAGAGGACAGGCAGGCCAAAGGTCCACTGTCCATCACTGTCCCCGCCCACTGGGGCAGTTCCAGGTCCTGTTAGTAATGTATGTGTAGCAGTGTTTGTTACCACATATGAGTGTGAATTTAACATGAATCTTCCGCAAACGCGTTCACATTTAGGTTTGTCCGTGAAGGGACAAAGCGCTCAGGGCAGATCCATGGCTGTCCCTTTGTGAGCTACAACCCTGGTCTTCCAGAAAGCTGCCAAAAAGTCACGGCAGGCCTGTAAAAAATGACTTCTACAGGACTGGGAAATGAGGTCCAGTTGAGTGCGATTCCTCTGTGCTGCTCAGTACATCAGAAGTCGAACCCGGGTCTCCATAATATCCAACACTGCGTTTATAGCTTATGTATATCTGAGGGATGTATTCCTTAGAACATCTGTTAATGTGTGACATTAGACTACTGATGTTATTTATCATCACCTTGCCAAGATTCACCAAGGGCTGGTTGGATTTACAAACGTGTAGATTATGATAATATTTTTAAATTTTCAGTTCCTTTCATTATTGTCTGATTAATAGTACATGGGCAAAGTTGTACTTAATTGAGTCTTGAGAACCATAATATCCTGACCTAAAGGTTTGCAGAGCCAAGCTCCTCTCACTGAAGCTTATTTGAGTCCAAAGACAGTGAGGGCGCGAAACAACAATCAAATGAGATAATAAAAAGGCTATTTAGAGACAAATCCTCTGCATGCACCAATTCGTTGTAATCTGTATAGTTTCAATATGCTCTGAGAAAGGATTATTTCAGAACGTTATCACATTGTAATTGGCCGTCTGGCAGCGATTAAATTAAGTGTGTCTTGACCTATATGTTGAAATATCGAACAAATGAATTTGCCATACTTTACTCCTGTGGTGTCTAAACCCTGTAGCCCATCGCTAAACGTATAAGCCAGTTTTAATGTCCTTAAATAGCCTAAGGAAAGAGACTCGTCCATTTTAAGACGGTTAATTACTGCAGCAAGCAGTCAGGCAAACCCACAAATTGATTGACTGTACATTTTGCGTTATATAGTTACCGCACATATATGATTGATCGTTTGTCTTGTCACATTGTACGGCCTACCAATTACGCACCGTAACGTCTTAATAAACGCGAGCACAAAGCCCATAGCCTACAACAACGCGTGAGACCTCGCTTTTAAACATGTGAGCAACAGACGCAACCATATTCTTGGGAGGGTAAAGCACGTTTTGCTTTAGCCAAATTTTCTCTAGCGTTCATTTTGTTGGCTAATTGTATGGTTGTTAATAACATCTGAAACATTTGTCATCACAAGCAGTAGCCTTGTCAACTTGTATGTAGGATATAGGCCTTCAATGTTGCACATCTCAGCTAGCCTATTTCTGATCAAAGGTCCCGCACCTGCTGACTCAAAAGGAAGATGTATCTGTGCTCTTCGCCTAGTTCACACGCTAGGATATAGGACGAAATAGCCGACAATACAAATAAATCCTGGGTTTTGTCAAGGCATTAGTTGTAATTCCAATATCTCCGTATCTCTGATCCGAGTTGACGTGATCAAAATAAGGCGATGAATCCTGTTCGGTAACGTGTTTTCTTTTACTGTGACAGGCATATAAAAATATGCACCATAATCGAGGCAATAGTAATTATTATTTTAATTTTGTAATATGCTTAACGACAGCCCAATCCTCTCCTTAAGTGCAAAATTGATCAACAATCCAGTCATTTCGTATACGCTATCTTGTGTTCTGTCTTCTGGTTGAAATAAACCAAATAAACAATATTCAAATATTTACGGAAAAACTGCCTGGCCAGTGTGCATTAGAACAACCATAGACATCGTTTCATGGGCGTGAAATCGTAAAAATATTCACCATCTGTATCCATAATTCAATCCCACAATATAAATCGTTTAGTAGTCCTTACTCATCTGGGTCATTCGGTCGGTCAGTTGTCCATCACAAACAAATAGCCTTTTCTCTCCAAAGGACGTACAATTTCCAGACCGAGCTGTCAGTCTCTATGCTGACTTTGTATCCAAATACACCGGCTGGACTGGGGGTGGAATATTCTGTTGTATTCTGGGAAGTGTAGGCAGTTCTTGAGAAGCCAATCCTCCAAAGACGGCGATATGAACTGTGGGCATCTACTTAAACCGGCATGTTTGAATACACCATAATTTTTATATAGCTTGGATGATCAAACATACATATTGGCCTAAATGCTACATTTGACTAATCGAGGTTTCAAAATAACATCTACGTAAGGCTCGTTATTGCAAATAATGTTAAGAAATAACATAATACTATAAAAACGTAGCTATATGAGTAGTAATGTAATTGTCATTATAAGTAGCCTAGGTATTTAGGAACATACATTGTGGATCGGCGAATTTAACTTGCTTTTTGTGTACAGCTGTTTAGCCTGTGTGTGTAAAATGCATCAGTGTGTGTTAGAGCGCATTTGTGTGTCCAATCATCTCAGAGCATACACTCTTAAAAATTAAACAGCTACATGTTATTGTATCTTAGAACCCATAAGCTTTAATGCCTTTCAATTCCACAATATTTAGGATATTTTTCAAGCAGACATACTGAGAGTGTGTATATTAGCCCCACGCTGCCCCCTGGTGATTAGGAGGGTGTAATCGACGGCAGAGCCAGTTCCTTCACATTTTGTCTCTGGGGCACCATGGGCTCCCTCACCCAGTCCTCTTCCAGCCTCCCATAACTACACGCTCCTGAGGGATCCAGGGTGTGGCAGTTGAGCTGCCAGGGCAAAGGCAGCACATGGTGGAATAGGGCGGGACGCCTCTTCAACGACAGCTCCCTTAACTGGATCTTCCCCACCACCCTCTGGCCCGGGGACAGGTTTCTGGTCGGCCTGGCCTCAAGAGGGGGCAGGGAGCAGGGGAAGCACTGGACAGCCAGCGGGCCAAGAGCAGCCAACCTAACAGTCCTTGGGGAGCGGAAGCCGTGTATGGTTACAAGCTTGTTAAGGCTCTCCTTCCAGTCCAAGTCCCCTGTACCCTTGCCAGGCTCCAGCCTGAAGCGTCGGGGACCAGCTGGAAGCTGCACCGGACTGGCTTCCCTTCCCATCTCTACAGAGCTGCCACCGGAGACCACGGGGGCTTTGATGGTGGGTGGCTGGCTGCACGACCACTTGCAAGCTTTGGATTTATTGTAGAGATCCATGAGGGCGGGGTCATAGACCTGCGGAGGTGTGTCCTCAGAGAGCTTCTTGGTGCTGTCCGGCATTACTATGGACGGAGAAAGTCTCCGGAATGGGTTTGGTAAGCGCCGGCCAAGCTTGAAATTGTTGTGTGGGTGGACAGGGCCCAGCTCTTCTTTCGCGATAGGGGGTTCTTCGGGATGCCTGAGGGACCTCATGAGAGGGAGGTCAGGAGCCGACATCTGATCTGTTTACAGAGACACATTAACTTGTAACAACACTGTTACACGGGTCTTACTCTAACATTTACAATTTCTTCACTCTTTGGAAGCTTGTATGTGTGATGTTTACTTAGAATATCTGACTGGTGATTTTACTTTTGGTAATTATTATTTGAATGGTTTCCTTAATGTGTTTTCTACTTCCTTTGGCAATGTAAAAATGTTTCCCATGCCATCGCCTTTAAACTGAACTAAGTTGAGAGTGACAGATAAGAGAGAAGAGTCAAACGGGAGAAAGGAATAGGGGGATAACAGAATGAGTATTAAACAGAAAGTAGTAATTATTTAAATGTTGCATGTATAAGAAAAATGTGATTTGATTTATCCATTCTTGCCATACCATCACCCATCAACCACCACCTGCCAAGACATCGAGGGTTTCTCTCCAAGAAACACTGATGATTACTTATTAGAGCAGAAAATCAACATTTTCCTCCTTCTGGAAATCTGAAGATTTTCATATGTATTGTCTGCTCTTTAGTTTATACCAGTAGTGCTGCCCTGGAGAGCAGAGGGCTGATTGGGTACTGAGGGATGTAAGTGGTAGCCAAGTGCCCTGAATACAATATATAAAGGACCAATGATAGCTTAGGAATTACTTACACAAATGTGAATTTCCCAAATAATATCATCACTCAGCAAGACACAAGCGAGAAACTAAACTGAATCGCATTAATGGAGAATGGTTTACTTTTTTTGTTTAAACTGGCATTCCAAATATCAACTTTATGCAGTGATGACATCACCTGACGTATTCACTTATTTGCACGCTAAGGAACCCTGCAGAAAATGAAACCTAGATTACGTTAACAATATAGTGATGAGCCATCACTCCATGGGATATATGGGTAACGTGATTAACAATGCCATCACAAAGTGCACAGGAAATTGCATGCTCATTTTGACATGAAAGTTGTATAAATCGTCTTCTACAAGTTGTACCTTGCTTAGGTATTGGAATGTCTTTGACACTGTCTATGAAGTCCAGGTACGGCCCTGAGAAGAGGGAGAAAATCGTTTTTATCATCAAAGTATGTCAAATTACATGTCAAATGAAACCCAAAAGTTGCATTTAAAAAATGACTCCTGTGGGAGTGACAAAGCAAGCTATACCAGAGCCCCTCCCTGGCCTTGACCTCCTTCGTACTGTGGATGCATCTTTTGAGCTTTTCAACTCCAGATCCTCACACAAATTTTTCTCCAGTTGGTTAAGGAGCCTGTTTGTTGGGGGTAAGGGTGTCAAGGACAACGGGACCGGGAGGCAGGGAAGGAGGGGAAAAAAGAACAAAGGCATTCTAATAAGACTGCATTCATTTCAGACTGATTTGTCAAAGGCACGTCAATAACGCTCAGTTCCTTTGATCTATACACTACTCACTTTTTGGGTGGGTCTTCACTGGCCTGGATTCTATTCAGCAGGCTGGTCTTGTTCTCTATTCTGTAGACATGACTTAGGAGGCACTTGACCATCTTCCGAAGGTCCATCGCTGGGTCCAGGATAACTTCCACCAACAAGAGCAGGTCTTTGTCCTGGAGGAGACCAAGCTGATTGAGGATCTTCATGCCTCCCAGGCGTTTCCAATAAGGGTTCCCTTTCTGGATATGTTTCTGGAGAAAGACGTTGAGATTTGTCATGATTGCTGGAGGAATGTCGTAGGTCTGGAACAGGACCAACAGGGCTTCGGTGCAGTTCAGATAGACGTCACTGTCCGTACCATCCATGGACAACATTAAGGCTTTTACGACCTCAGCCAAATCCACATCAGGTCTGTAGACCAGCCATAGGCTCTCAGCAATACTCTTAAGAGCCTCATTGCCTTTACCAGAATAATTTTCCTCTTCTGGGGTATCAAACAGCTTAGGCATGTCAATGGGTTCGTTGAGTCGTGCTTCTTTGGCCTTATCAGCAATTAAGGATACTTGTGAGAGCTCCTCCTCTGACTGGCAAAAAGTTCTGAGAAGGGATTTGGTCGCGTTTGGCAACATGGTTTCTGTTGGCCCGTGCCCAGGCTTCCAGTTACGGAGTATGGAGTTGGGGAGGAAACCATCTGGAGCCACAGGCCAGTTCACAACTGCGTTCAGACGGGGAGCCTCGAATGATGTTTGAGGTCCTGCCCCTTCCTTTGGCTCCTCCTCCAGATTCACATCTGCATCCACCACTTTATCCACTGGGGGACCACAGGAACTATAGTATTATTTAGATTAACAAGTAATTTAGCGAACACTTATTCGGTACATAGGTTTACGATTTAATAAAACATGTATTCATACCCTTATATTTAGGTCATTTTTTTCATTTTCCATATAGAGGAAGATTGAGCCACTCACCTAGCTGATCTCGCTTTACGCTGTGGTGAGATGTTGCCGTATTCAGCAGAGACTTCTTCCGCGGCTCCTGGTCAAGCATTACCAATACATTATCACCGTTTAATGTCAAGACTTCAAGTACCTCCGGAGCCTCCGTCAGCCCTGGCATGGCCTGCCCAGGCTTCAGGAACTGCTGTGGAACCTTGGAGATGTCATAGCAGCTCTGGGAGCGTGGTCGAAACGGGAGGGGATCCTGCGGCACGTCATCTGGAGGAGCCAGGTCCAATATCTGCCGAAGCAGCCTGGCCGGCAGGAAGCGAAGGCCGGAGATAATGTAAATGTGTCTTCCAGAGCAGACCAGCAGGTCCCCGCGGGGATTATCAAAGCAAACCTGGCTGACCAGCATACCGAGGCGTATTTCAGCCAGCTGCAAGCCTCGGGCCTCCCACAACTCCACTGTGCCTCCAGGTCCGGACACCACCACCAACCCTAGAGCGGCGTTGCAATCCATGCAAGAAATGGAGGTCGGGGGGTTTCTGTTTGTCCTTAAACACGCCCCGTCAGGCAGGGAGACGAATAAAAGACTATAGTCGGGGGACACCGCAAATACCAGACCGGAGAGGAGTTGGGAAAGAACAAGGCCTGAGGAGCAACTCACCCTGGCCAGGGGTACAACCTCTGCATGAGCTTCCCCCACAACCACTTCCCATACACTGAGCTGCTTGTCTGAGCCATAACAGCAGAGCTGGGTCCTGGGCCCAGACAGGCTGCTCATCTGTAAAACAGCCCCATCGTGAGCCTTCTTGGCCGGGCAGTGCAGTTGGTTGGGGGAGAGCAGCTGGAGCTTTCCATTTCTCAGGCCGCTGAATACCAGGCAAGGTCGTGGGCTGGCTCCACCCACCATCACGGCCTCCAGGCACAGTACACTGTCATCCATGTTCAGGTCCTTGGTAGTCCGGATTATCCGCTTGGCTGGGCAAGGGCACAAAGCCGTGTCAAGCACCAGGACCTCTGGACTACCACTGGCCACAAACAACTCCTTTTGGCCGGGGTTATAGGCAAACCCAATGGCCTGGTCCAAGATGAGGAAGGGCCAAGAGAAGGCCAGCAGCTCCCCACTTGCTGGACAGATTAGTCTAGCAATACCGTCTTGGGACACAGCCAGCAGCTGCGCCCGGCCCGGACTGCTCTCCACCCGCCTCAGGAGCTGCATCCCACAGCCCGGGTTATTAAACGGCCTGCACAGGTCCTGGAGTCCCCAGATGGAGAAGGATGAAGGGGAGTGACACAGGACACGGTGCTTGCCCAGGGACAACAGGCTGCGTACCCCACCCAAATCGTCCAGGAAGAGCTTGAGGAGCAGGTCTCCGCTGAAGCTCCACTCTTTTACCCAGCCGTCCGGGGAGGAGGAGAGCAGTGTGCGGATGCTGTGCCTTGTCAGGACTGTGGAGACGGAGCCGGTGTGGGCCCTGAACTCCCGTAGCAGGCTCCTGGTATCACTGCTCCACACCTGATGGGAAGGGAAAGGAGGAGCTTAGCAGTGCATGTCTAGTGCACGTCTGTATGTTTTAGCCACGTCGGCTGCTGGTGTTACGACATTTAAAAACGTCCGTGAATTTTACTCTTTATGAGTGTCCTTTCTGTGCGTGATGAGGACCGCTCTATTCTCTTGACTTTATACCTGAACAAATCCTGTTATGTCACCGGTGAAGATGTACCTCCGCCCCCAATCGGTTGACACACAGCGCAGTGTACCCTGACCGTGGCCACTGAAAGACCTGTGCTCTTTCTTCCCCAAAAGGTCAAAGGTCTTGATGCTGCGGTTGCAGAGCGCATAGAGGGTGGAGGTCTGCATCTCCGTCACCAGGCCACTAACAGTGGAGTCCCTGTCCAAGGAGCTACAGTGCCAGTCCAGGATCCTGACCACGCCCAGGTGGGTCTGCACAGAGGTCAGACGTCAGAGGAAACAACATGATCGCTACATCTCAGTCCAATGAAGTCATGAGCGAGAAAAAGGACAAGCTAGAGAAGTTTAAAAAAAACTATATTTTCATTTAATATATTCCCAAAAAAACAAATACATCAAGTTTTCCAGCACCTGTAGAGTGGTCCAGAATCCCCAGAAGGTGATGAGACCCATGCTACCAGTCAGCAGCTCGTCTGTCTCCTTGCAGTAGCACATGCAGACCACAGAGCCCAAGCAGTCGGCTCGGTACAGGACCCCCATGCCCTGCTTCGGGTCTGAGAACACCCGCAGGGAGAGGTCATTGCAGGCCCCGACAAAGACTTGTTTGCTGGGCACAGCGACCAGGTGCTCTACCCAGTAGCCGCTGTCCAGGGCCAGGCTCTTGTTGCGTATTAGATCCCCGCGCTGGTTCTCACTCCACACCTCCATCTGAGAGACGGAAGCCATAGTTCATAGTTTTGCTGCTTGGCAAATACAGAGACCATGTTTTGGGTTATTAAAACGTGGTTTTCATTACCTTTTCAGGACGTGTCCTATACATTGTTTGACTCTGATTCTGATGTGTTGATTTAGTCTGTTCTATAGGATGTATTTCTATGCTACCTCTGCTATTGTTTTTTTTCCTTCTTTTTTACTGTGGTGGTGAGGGCTTTAGCCACATAGAAATTATTAGCAAAATAGAAATCAGCAGCAAACAACTCACACATTTTAATTTTTTTTCCTATAATATTTTTTTTTTCTGGCTCTCTTCTCATGAAAATCAGTCACCAAATTCAAACGTCCCCATTTTTCGTTCTTCTTTTTACTTTTTTTCTTTAGGGCTGATAACGTGGCATAACAGGAATTGCACACTGGTGTTGTTATAGCAATGCTTGCTACTCTCTGCCTACAAAGCTTTCTCTGTTCTATTTACATATGTAATTAAATTCCTATTTCCTGCTCCATTCTCACCCGATGCGAGGTCATGGTGTGTCCCCACTGGAAGCCTATTACCATGGTACTACACATCCCAGAGTGGGTAGTGAGGCACTGGAGGTAGTTCTGACCACAAGAGTACCGGAACTGCATGACTGGAGCAGCATCCAGGTAAAAAGGTGTTTTCTCCTCCCCATCGTCTTCATCACAACGCTCTGTCACCTCCTAAAGATACGAGAGTGATGAACAAATACTGTTTTTAAGAGATGAAAGATGTAAGTAAATTATTTGACATTTCAAAATATATAATTTACAAAATCTCTGTTGTTATGAAAATGTAATTTTGCACAATGATAATTTTTTATGTGATCTCTAAGAGACTTTTTCAGAAGCATTCACATTAACGGATAAAAAAATATTATATCTTACATAATAAGAAGTGTGTTGTCCTCACTTACTAGCAGGGAAATAAAATTCAGGCACATAAACCTTTACTAAAATAATTTTGTCCTAGATAATATGTAGTAAAAGTATGTATTTAGGCTCTGCTTTCATACAGTGTATTTGGAACACATCCAAACACTTTCATTTTTTAGGTCTTATTCTAAAATATATTACATAAAAAATTTCTTCATCACTGTACACACACTGACCAAGCAAAAAAAGGATTTGGGGTATTTTTTGTATATTTATTACATTTCTTAAAACAGAAATATCACATTTACACAAGTACACATAAACTGATTCCACCATAGGTAAATAAGACATTATTTCATTTTGTCATCAATATATCAAGCTTTATTATTCTATGGGGTTCCAAGTATACTAAAACATGAATACACACTGAGAAGTTTATTTTTATTCATATTAAATGTTTAAAGTACTCAGTGTTGTTATCCACAAGTCTATTTCATTGGCAGATCCCTCGTGAATAATATGTTTGGCATGACTCCAACTGGTTCATCAAGAAGGATTAGCAAATTAAGCCAGTTAGTCCAAAACATTACAACAGCTTAAATGGACTAAAACGGACAGTAGATGCATCTTGCATTTTGTATTATTAAGCCATACAAGTTACCTTTATAGTTTGTTTTAGCTGCGGAAGGAAATATCTCAATGAGTATCCTGCTCATTGCGGTTAAGACAATATTCTCAGTCCCGGTCTATTTTAATTTTGACATTTAGATCTATACATTGCTTTTGGTATGGAGTGCCATGATCACAGTCAAATGAGACATCATAGACCTTGCGTCATAATGCAAGACGTAAATTATTTATGCTTCAGAACCTAAAATATATAAAAGAGGAATGATATATTACGCACGTTTGGATTCTGTGTAACAATACGTTGATTTCGACGGACTACCACAGGGCTGTGCTCTTTACTAATACGTGGCCTCCGACTCAATAGTCCCACCAAATTATACACGTGGCGCAAGATACAGGCTCAACATTTATATGCGATATATTAAACTGCGTATTTCTCAGTAACGCAATAATCATTTAGAATATAGTATTTTCAAAGTCCATATTGCATATTTGCAATGACATTACTGACACGTCTATTCAATACTTCTGTTAAAAGTATGTTTGTAGAATACTGCCCCCTACGTGTTACTATGAGCAATGGCCACACACGCACACGGCATGCACGCACAGGCGCAGTGCCGCGTGAGATCGTTAGCGAACGGAGGGCACCGTGGTTTCGCTTGGCTTGTGTGATCTAGAGCATTCCTGGCAACATCGCGAACGGGGATAGAAACAAGCTGTCGTCTATCGGTCAGTGAATTTTTCCCGTAGGATTCTGGATTTATGTAAAGGGATATAAGTTCGTCGAAAGAACGTGAACCTCGATAGGTAAGAAACGCTGTCCAAGTACTTAGCTAATAGTTAGTGTTCCTCAACAACATTGAAAAGTAGCCAGTCAACTAATGTTGGATAGCAAGGTAACGTTAGCTAGCAAGTAAGCGTTTATTGCTCTCTGTAGTGAGAGCTAACTTTACAAGTCTGCTATACAGTCAACAGCTTGCATACAGTTGGGTGTTTTAAAATTAGCTTTTACATTAATCTAATCATGCAGTAAACATTCGTCTCATGGTACGCTTTTTCACAGTCATTAAACCGTAGGGTGAGTATTAGTCGCTGCAATAATGTTTTATTAACTAAAATATGCCCCATTCTTCCTGGTCCATCGTGTCTCAATACGCATGCGCGAATATTTTACTTACTTGAGGTTTGTAGTTTTCTTTAACCTTCGTTAATGGCACTTGTAAAGGCTGTGACAATAGTAAAACTACAAGTTCCAGACAATTGCACCATTGTTTCGTTAAGTGGAACACAGCAGCACTTGGGAATGAAACCGAGCCAGCTAGCATGAACGAGCTTTGCATTTTGAAAAGTGCTGCAGCAATTGGAAGTTGAGTGTTCTTTTTCTCCCCGATTTTATACGCGGTTAATATCACCACACTGTACGATTTATGTTGGGTCATTCACTACAACGTTTTGTAATGGGTAGCCTACAACGTTTTGTGCTTGATGGTTCGTGTCATGGGTGAAACCCTACAAGCTATATCATTTTACCAGCGAAAGCCCTGAGCTCAGTGGTCTTACAGATGTATCTATTAGCTAGTATTTGACGGCCCTACACAGTTCATTAAACCATAGAAACATTATTCTCGAAGTTAGAAGACCACAAAAGAGGAATAGAACTTGTCCTTCATTACATGGCAATCAAAGTTTTCCCTTATTGGACAGGAAGCTAAATAAGCTGGTCATGCAGACCATATATAAATACAATTGTCATTGTCTTTGATGCCGACCAGTTTGTTCTCCAGTGTCAATATTGATCAGTTTTGGCCTCGTGACCCATCTGCTGTGCAGCTGTATTCCAGCCAAAACCTTAGAACTTTTCATGTAATTTGATGTTAAATATAATCGTGATTCCAAGTTGTCTTGTTCATAGTTCTGTGGTTTCTGGCGTGCGTGTGGTGGTGTAGTAGGGGGGGGTGGGGGTGGGGGTGAAGTGTTGGCATGTCATTGCATATTACTCAAAGTGCCTGCGCACTGGATGCCGCAGGAAATAACACGCCAAATATTAGAATATACCAATGCGTCAAATATAAGAATAGACCTTTGTGCGTGGGCAGCGTAGATGTGATCTGGTTGTTTTCTCTCTAACTAAAGGAGTCACGATCATAAAGCCATTGGAGGAGAAAAGGTCAAATCCAGTCACTTGCCTGCTTTTTAGGTCTGTCCACTGACACTGCATTGGGCTAATCATATCTGCCATTAACGTCCTCTGGCATGTAAGTAGTGGCCTATTTGCTTTTTAACAAATGACATTAGAAATGTTGTACTTGCAAAGTTACCACACAGTAGCTGTTAAAGAGTCATGACTAAATGCCCCATTTTGTCTCGACAGCATCCGAGGTGTGCTGATTACTGTTCAATTTAAGAAAGGGGACTTGCACCCCCTCCCACTGTGGCTCATTACTGTTATGGGTCATAGCCCCGTGAACCGCGGTTCTGCTGAATCAAACTCCCTTGCTTTGTGAAATTGTCATCTCATCAGTGGCCTCACCGGTTTGTGACCTACTGGAGGGTTGACACAGGTGAAACTGCTGTTCACTGAAAATGTATTAGTCATAATCCCCATACAACCTAGTGGCAAAACTTAGTGTCTCTTTGTGTTATTATGCTGTTCATTTACTCTGTTGGGGATTTTTAGACCCACTTAAGGTGTGTCACTTAAGGTTTGAACCACCTCAGTGTTTTGATATCTGTAACTGACTATAGGGCACGGTGAATTTATTAATATTTTCACCTACATTTAGCCAGTATTTTTTTCACATTTTGAGGTCATGCAAATATGTTGACCAACGTCACCTTGTCCTGACCAGGTCAAAACGAAGTACCGGGGTACAAAAACACAGACCTTGTTTGAAGTGAATCTGAAGTCCATAATAGGATGTATTTAATTGTTGCAATGTGAAAAATGTCACTTTGCAGTTTTGCTGCAGGGTTTTATGAGGACTGTGACGCATTCGCGATTCCTCTCAATGTGGGCCGTCCAGTATGCACTGCAGTCACGTGCCAAAGGCTTTTATTCCCGGCAATTAGAAATGAAGCCAAATGTACCTTTGTACATGTTCTCCAATGATAATGGCCAGTTATTTAGTCCGTTAAAGGCTATGCTCATGTTCTTACGGACATTAAAACATCAGCGCATTCTCGTGAATGTTTTCTTTGTTTATTAAAATTAATTTATTCTGTTTACTTTTTAAATTCTCTGTGGTCATTTGGGACCCCCGAATACTAGTGCTTCCTGTTGTAGAAACAGTTAAAGTAAGTGATCCTGAGTCCTTGTCTCTTGCTGCTTCTTTGAGTAGGCCTACATTATAACCTCATTACAAAGACTTCCCAGTACAATGGGAGTTGCATCTGTGGCACCTTTGTGATTTACACCCTTCCCATTGATGACTCATTGTACTGTGGTTTCTGAAGATAGTCACAATTATTCAGTGAAAACTACATAAGCCCTATAGATTAGTTATTTTTTTTGCATCCTTTATTTGGATCTTTTTCCATTAGACATTTTTCTGCCACTCCAACAACCCGGTTTCAGTCTGCCACAACCCACTGTTTATAATTTTATAGAGTCAATTTGTGTCTCTTTAATCTAGAGCCATTTTCTTTTTTTATCTGTCTGGATAAGATTAAATGCATAGAAATACAGTGAATAGACCAGATGAATAATTGACCTGAATGGGGATGCCCTCACTATTCATTCTATTACTGTGCATTTAATCCTATCACATAGCTGAAATCCAGATAAATAATGTTTCCTGGTTCCTGGTAAAATAAAGGTTAATTGGAGTCAACAATATGCTCCACATAAGGTGTGGCAGATGGAAGTCATACTCTTACAGCTGGGAATGGCCAGGATCCTGACCATACATTACCATCAAGAGACCGATAATCTAATTATCAAGAGACTGATACAAAATGTATGGCAATTCCCCCAATCTTATAAGACATTGCGAATAAGTACTGTGATTCAATGTTCCAAACATATTGCTCAAAATAATAAAGGGACACAAACTCTTTCACATGACTCTTATCAGTTAGATATGGAAATAAAAGTTGCTGAAACAAGTTCCCTATTTAAGTTCCCTCTTTAACACAATACTACAATACTTTTATTGTCTAAAGAATATGATCATAATATGTAACTATAGACCCCCCCCGTCTCTCTCTCAGACCCCCCCCCCCATCAGAGTAGTGCCAGAGGGAAGGAAGTAGCTTCAGGAACTGCATCTGGCCTGTGTCATGCTGGAGAGACCATCAGTTTGTGTGTTGTTCTTATCCTTCACATTCATGATACACACACACACATACATATACATACGTACACACACACCTCTTAACTTCAGAAGCACACATTTATATATGTACTATTGATGTTTTTATCTTACAAGATGCATACATGGCTTCCTGGTGTAATTGGATACTGCAGGTGCTGGATTAAGAGGCACTAGCTCACCTGCATTGGTGTTGCTCTAAGGGTCCCTCAGGATTTGGCCTCTCCCTTGAAGCAATGTCAACACCTGAGTTATAGAAAGAGGAGCAGGATGTTTGTTAAAATGAGGGTCTGGTTTATGGCTCCCGCGCAGACATAAAACATCCTCCCTCGCTCCTTGGGCCTGAATCCTTTAGCTGTTTATTAAGCTATCAGACTCACTTTCCAGCAGGAGGTGGGGGATTGATAGGCCGGACGAGAGCGTGCCTCTCCCAGACCCAGTGGCTCTCCCCTGCAGGCTTCCCCCAGTCTGTTTGGCTGAGGTAAATATAGCATGTTGGCTTTAGCTGGAGGATAAATACAGATGTCGAGTAGACCTTTCTCGCCACAGAGCAGCGTCCTCCCTGCACCGGGACCAGGATAGATGCCCCACTCTCCACAAAGCGTTTAAACAGGGTTTTAGGACTTAACGAAATGTTGACGTAAGGGGTGTTAACTCCCAACAAAAAAAACTTTTTGACAGTTACAATGGACTTTCTTTAGCAGCACTGCATATGCACATTTACACAAATTTCGGTACAACCGGGCAACTCTGGTCCTGGAATTGCTGAAACACTTTTGGGGATCAGCTTGTCTTTCTACTAAGGGACTGATTCATATCTGGGAAACCAGCAGAATGCAGGTAACAACTTGGTAAATCCAAATAGTCTTTTGACACTCCAGGACCGTCATTTAAAAGCCCTGCTTTAGAGCCTGTAGCATATCTTTTTTTCCATATTGTTTTTAGATGGGCAAGACTTTACAAGGTGTAAACGGGTGAAAAAGTCAATTGTTGAATGTTTCCTCCCAAGGCAGTGTGTCACTTATTCAACAGATAGTCCCTGTGGCTAGTTAGGTCAAAAGAGGATGTCTCGCTCAATATAGAAATGGTGTGATGACACAGGTCTGCTTCTGAAGTCCTTCAAGCTACATACAAATATTTAGTTTTCTGGTTTAAACTAAAAAAATTCTAGCACCAGCAAAAGCACTCGTTTCTCAGAGAGCACCATGCTAGTTACCAGGTAAACAGCATTTTCCGTGAGTTTATATGCCTTTCAGTTCAGGTTTGCCCTAAGGGAGTCTGTTGTTGCTGTGAATCGAAAATGTTACTTACATATTAATGTTATTAAGAAATTATAGTCGCAACAATATTTGTAGTCTAAATAGTCTCTAATTCTGGGAAAAATCTCTCTGAGGTCCATATAACAGGGTGTGTCTGCCTCTTGGAGTTATCTCAGAATTCTCACACTGGTCAAGGCCAAACCACTAGATGTGAGTCAGTTAAAGTTACACTATAACCAGACCTACCATGTGTAGCTCACATGGTTATGAGTAGGGTGCTTGCAATGCCTGGTTAGGGGGTTCTGTTCCCATCGGGGTCCAGTACGAAAAAACATGACAGTGTGTGCATTCACTACGGAGGGCTTGTTTACATTACGAGTGAGGGAATAAAACGCTAGATTGACTAATCTGATTTGCATAATCATATCCATAGCGTTTGAATTTCCCCCGACATGTAAAATCGAGGGATATGCGTGCACACTTCACAGAAACACGAGACAGTGCACGCTCCCTTGGAATGTGGCATCTCCACCTATCGATATTAGCAAGTTTTCACAACAAAATATTCTTGTCTTGTAAAATGTAGCCATATGTAAACAAGCCCTGAGTCTCTTTGGATGAAAGCGTCTGCTAATTTATGTAAACGCTATAGGCTAGCCTAGATCTGGCACTGCAGCTGTCTCTGTTATCCACTCCAGCCCCCCTGTTGTTTGCTCTTGACATGAAATTAGTTCTGTCATCTAACATCGTTGCTTGTATGCAGGTAATACACATTTAAAACTGCGCCGTCCTGAATCAAAAGCGGCAAGTTTACAATCAGGCACGTCACATGGAAATGTTCTTCCTCAACCCCTTGTCGTGGCGCTGAGACTCTGTGATTTTGTCATTGGTCACTTATTTTCGTCTGTCAGTCTTGCTTTTTCCCCTGCTGTTTCTGAGTAGATGAACAGAGCTTAGTTGTTCTGTTTTTTCACCTGTTTCACATCTGTCTTTAACTGGGTTGTGACACATAGAGCGTTGATGGACAGGCGGCCTGTGTGGGTTAAGATGTTGGGAGACTGTTAGAGAGAGAAGGAAGTCCTGGATGAAGGAAAAAAGGAAACAGCTGATTCTCTAATGGGGTCAAGGGTTCAAATTGGACTTGAACCACCAACACATTGGCAAAAGACTATACAGTGCAGTCATTGTAGGGTTTTTCAAACTGTTCAATGCTTCCTTAGCACAGCATCCAGGAATATCTACAATAACAACATTACAGAATATGCAGCATTTCAGAATAAGCAAGCACCCAACGTCATGACCTGAAAGACACTATTTGAAAGAGCGTAATGCATAAAACAAAAAAATGCTGCCACGGCATATGTCTATTTTAAAAATAAATGTCTTGTGCCTTTCATACGTATAGAAAAAAAGCATATAATTCACAGCAGTGTCATGGGTTTAGGATGATTATAAATTAGATATTGGATGTCTAAATATTTCGCTCTGCTTTTGTGTTGGAACACCGTGGTGATAGGGAATTAGCTGTTTTAATCATGGAAAAGATAATTACTGGACTATTTATTGTTTGGATGTGGCAATGAATGAATGAGCCTGATTTAGAAGATGAAGTTGCACCATCATAATACAGGCCAAGACTAGCATGGTATCCGGCGGTATTAATATCTGGTGTTCTATGCATTGAACCTGCCAGAGCTAGCTACCTCGCTGTTAGCATTAGTGGCTAGCAATTTTTTGCTCTTTCTAGCACTGGGATTAAGGCAAATCAACAATTCCATCATACGGTGTGTAATTTTATATATGTTGGCGCAACTAACCATGCAGCGAGGACTGCAGATTGACCGTGAGTGGAAGAGGGTGGGGCTTAGTGAGTGATGAGGCGGCGCTTGAAGTGTTAAGCGGGTCGGTTAGGGAAGTATAAAAGTGGACATAACCCATTAAACCCCTTGTTGAATGTTCAGTTAAAAACGCCGACCAGCTGCCAATGACTGCGTTGAATAGCTTTGAAGTGACCATGTGTGCTTGCTTGGCCTTCCATGCATGCTGGTTTAGTTCCTGGGCGGAGAGGAGTGCCGCTGGTCATTTGATCTTTGCCTGTTTCCATTTGTGTTTCTTTGAAAGATGAGTTTCCAGGCTCCTGCTCATTGCCTGCCAGGCCCTGGAGGTCCGGCATTTAGACAGGAAGTGAGTGTGATCAGCAGGAACTGGTGAGTTGGTCAGGAAAATGACTGTCGCTATGAATCAGACAGCAGGCGTGCCTAGCATTTACCTTGTCAGGATGTACTGGAAGACAACAGCAGCTTTTCCGGTTATGATTCAAGCAATGTTTTGCTGCTTTTAGTTTGGCCCAAGTTCAAGTCTGGAATTGATTCATGTGAATGGCACTGGAAAACCAGTGGTCTTCTGCTTGATTCTACTTCCTCTGTCATTGAGGATGTTTCCCTTTAGGGGTAGTTCATTGTTAATCTGCCTCTGTTCTGTCTTCCTCTGTTCTGTCTTCCTCTGTTCTGACATTCTCTCTGCCTCTGTTCTGTCTGCCTCTGTTTTGACATTCTGTCTGCCTCTGTTCTGACATTCTCTCTGCCTCTGTTCTGTCTGCCTCTGTTCTGTCTGCCTCTGTTCTGTCTACCTCTGTTCTGTCTGCCTCTGTTCTGACATTTGCTCTGCCTCTCTTCTGTCTATCTGCTTCATTTTCATTCTCTCATGGTCTCATTTCTCTCTAATACATTCTCTCATATGGTCTCGTGGTCTCTCTCAGATGGTCTCTCTAATGCTCAACTCTGGAATGTGTCTAGAAAGGCATGTGAAGGGTCCCTCCCTGTATGTATTTGTGCAGTCCACCTCCCCATAGCTCATATCCTGTCTCAACTGTACACTCATTGTTTTAATGCTAATTGAGTATAGCATGTGTTCATTCCCTGAATGCCATTGGGCCTGATTTTATGGTTCTGTATTAGAATGTGTTTTTCCCGTCCCATTTCTAAATCAGATTTTGTGCGATCCAGTTAGGGGTGATTTATTCAGAGGTTCTGGAAAAGAGGGTGGGGTAGTGTTTTGCTGTTGCAGTAACTGTATGTATGTGAGAGCATTGTGCGTTCAGCAGCAGACTGAAGGGAGTGTTTGAGTGAGAAGTAGGCTCAGTTTTGTTATTTTGCCTGGGGGGGTTAGGGGTTGGGGGGGGTTTGTCTTCTAATGATGTGTGTTTGAATATGCATGTCCCTTGGGCCGGTGATGCTGCTGTGTAGTGTGTGGGTGTGTGTGTGTGTGTGTGTGTGTGTGTGTGTGTGGAGGTCACAAGGCCCAAAAACAGTTAAAATGTTTCCCATAGTCACCGTGTGGTGTGTAGAGTGTTCCCTATATAGGG
>JACXGJ010010984.1:0-20729 GCA_016801105.1 Esox niger | reverse complement strand
GACCCAAACAGGAAGAGAGAGACAGAGAGACAGAGACCCAAACAGGAAGAGAGAGACAGAGAGATACATACGGAGAGAGAGGGAGTGAGAGTGAGTATTAGAACATGTGCTGGCAAGATAGAAAAATAAAATGAGGGATGATATTAAGAGTAGGAGTGAGAGAATGAAAGCGAAGAGAGGGGAGGGAGAGATAACACAAGGATAGCTTATTCTATCATTCTGCCAGCTGGGAGTTCCTTTCCTCCTCCTCCTCCTCCTCCTCCTCCACCCTCCCATCATTCAGAGCTCCATCTTGGACAGGACCCAGCTTTGTCCCTCCCGTCCCCCGGGGAAGGAGTCTGGCACAGGCAGGGCCTGGCTGCTCTGGCCCAGGTCCAGGACACGCGTGGGGGCCTCGGTAGCTAGGAAAACCAGAGGATGAAAGGGGACAACCAGGCCCAGGGGCAATAGTCTCCAATAGGACCTGGGAGACTATTGATATTTTCAGCCAAACACAATCTCCACACACCTGGTTGTATATATAACACACAAAGCCTGTGCGTTATAATCGACTCTACATTCTTATGTCATAGATTTATGATTAGAACCAACATATTGCGAAAACATTACAGTTTTACATTTACAACATCATGTTTTTATTCAGAACCACTTAAGGATAAATGCCTTGCTCAAGGGGCACAATGACTGATCTTTCAACAGGTCCATTTAGGGATTCATACCAGCTACCTTTCAGTTCTAGGGCCAAAACAATAGGAACCAGGCTATTTGCATCGCTAACAAGATTTATAACCTAACAGGAAGTCTAAAAAGGCATGGGGCTACTTTTCAAAACAATAGATATGCTGTCCCCACCCTTGACAAATTGCTACCTCAACAAAACAGCACATCAGTTCAAGTCACAACAATGACAGCAGCCAGACATCCAAACTACATTCTGTGACTGTAACAAAGAAATCCCAGCAGAATTCAATAGAAACACATTTTTCAGAGCTGATCACAGCTTTACTTATACTGAATATCACTGATAACAGCTTTAGTTACACTAAATATCACTGATCACAGCTTTGAGAAAGGCTGTCTTTTGTCTCTCTCTCCCTCGCTCTCTCTCTCTCGCTCTCTCTTTCTCTCTCTCTCTCTCTCTCTCTCAGAATGCCTTGGGCCACGGGGCTGGCAAAACACAATTTTCCAGTTGCCTAGACAATGCAATCAGCTACAGTCCCAACCTCACCATTTCTGCGGGGCCAATCGCCGTGGCGAAGTTGCTTTGGGATTACATCATTGCCGAGAGAGTCTGAGGGCGTGTGCGCATAATGGCCAGGTTGTGTGTGTTTGTGCATTAATCTAGCCAGTGGCTGTGAAAATGACCTCTATGTTGAATGTACAATCACTACAGATCAGGTTACCCCCCCCCCCCCCCCAACCAGCGCCTCTCCATCCTGCTGATCTGTCGTTCCTTGCCTCTCTCCATCGGGTGTAAAGTTACTTCTGGCTCCAGACACAGGGTCGAACCCCAGCCCTATGTCTAGCCGGACAGACTGACAGGAGGGGTGGGCAGAGAGGAAGAGGCAGGAGAGAGCCGGGACAGCATAAAGGGTGTGATTGAGAGGGCGAGCAAGAGAAGAGGGGGAGAAGAAGGGGAGAGGCAGGAAGGACGAGAGATTTCACTGAGAGATTTGCACACCTGCGTGGAGGTGAGATAGAGTCTATACCTTCCTTGAGGAAGATGGGACACACAAATGAACCCTGAATCCTGAGCCTGAAATGCACCTGCGCGCACACCCCCCGCGCGCACACCCCCCATGTCAGGCATTCAGTGTAGAAAGAGAAAAAAGACGCCTTTATTCTTTTCAAAATGTATGTGTAAAGTCCACTTGAAATTTAACATTTTTTGTTAATTTTTTCCTCACTTTTTGTAATTGATGAGAGCTGTTTATTATCCACTTAATTTGGCAACATAAACAAATGTCTCCCACGCCGATGAAGACCTTCAAATTGAAATAGAATTGAAACCTAAGATGTCACAATCAGATACACCATTTCTCCCCCCCTTGTCCCTAGCTCGCATCCCTGAACCCTGACCCCTGTCCTTCCTGCTCTATTGAACACTTTTAGGGACCCAAGAGGATCAGGCCCCCTCCCCCTGCACGCCTGACCCTATAAGGTCTTGCTTATCCTCCCCTTACTGATGAGGTCATCGGCAATGAAGTCACTCTGACATGGACAGAGGGGGAAAATGCAAGGGGAGAAAACAAAAGAGAGAATGAGAGAGAGAAATCTAGTATCACTAAACTAAGCAAAAATCTGAAAACTTATCAACAATTAGGACAACATTAGCCCAAGCATACAACCAGATACAGCACCCTTTCTAACCTTTCCCCCAAAAAATAGAAAAGGAAAGTCTCCTAATTTGAACACTTCTGTTCCTCACTTTCCTTTGGAAAGGAAAAGGTGCAGTGGTCCTTCCATTTTTTCCGGAGCTGTATATTTACAGATTCTAACTATCACTATGCACCTCAGTGAGCTCTGGTGTTAATGCCAGTTCAGCTAACCCTGTGTCCTCAGTGAGAGGGATGACGTTCTGTCCCAAAACAAGACCGTTTCCCCTACCTGCTCCCAGGTAGTTGTTGTAAATAAGAATGTGAATGCCTTCTTAGCATACTTATAGAAGGAAATCAAGAAGGAAACAGAAATAGAGGGAGAGAGAGCACGCAAGTGAGTAAGAAATAAACCTTGGGCCTGGGAGCTATATCGGAAAAATCAGAGAAAACAGAAAACTATTGGATACACTGGAAAGAATCAACTAAAACATTTTAGCAAATCGCCCATATGGAACTGCCTTACCCTAAACAGAGTTAACAGAATACATGACCCACATGACTGACAAAACAAGTATGAACAAACAATGAGATTGGTCTTGGTATTAAAACAGGTAATGTGAACAATGCCAACAAAACGAGGTGGAAACAGAGCTGCACTTTCTTCAAAATCACAAACGCAACACTTCTGTTTTTGCCCCCATTATTAATTGAGCTGATCTATGTACACGAAAGGCCCATTTCTCCCAAATATTGTTCACAAATCTGTCTAAATCTGTGTTAGTGAGCACTTCTCCTTTGCCGAAATAATCCATCCACCTCACAGGTGTGGCATATCAAGATGCTGATCAGACAGCATGGGTATTGCACAGGTGTTCCTTAGGCTGGCCACAATAAAAGGCCACTCGAAAATGTGCAGTTTCCCTGTATTGGGGTGGTCCGGGGGGTCTGAAAACCAGTCAGTATCTGGTGTGACCACCATTTTCCTCACGTAGTGCTGGCAAGTGTTGTTGATTGTGGCCTGTGGAATGTTGGTTCACTCCTCTTCAATGTCTGTGCGAAGTTGCTGGATATTGTATTGCATTTTCCTACCAAAAATGTATGACAACATTAGAAACATAAAGGGCCAGAGAAGGTGAGAGAGATAGAGAGGAGACGTGGACAATAAGCGCACTGTGAAACCCTGTCCAAATGTTCCACTCAGTAGAATGGCTCCACCTTTAGCCAACCCCTAAGCTAGGAAAGGAATATGGATCAACGTGAGGAAACGGCTAAGCCCTCCCTGCCTTTTCCTAACACGCACGCACGCAAGCACGCACGCACAAACACAGACACAAAATGCTAGCTGTCAACCTAACACGCTCGCTCTAATCTACAAGGCTGAGAGAGAGTGGTAGACATCTCTGACAGACAGACAGATGGACAGACAGTTAGACATTCTGGCTGTTTGAAGATGCTGTGTACCCACAGAGACATAAAGAGAGAGACATAAAGAGAGAGAGACAGAGAGAGAGAGTGTGACAGCGATGAGTCATGGAGACATGTCACTTTGTCTCTCTTACATTCTCTTTCATACACAAACTCACAAAGAGCCAGACCAGAGCCTGACAGAACGAAATTGGTCTGAAAACAAATGGAAAGACAGATGTAGAGAATACAGAGATGCACGGAGAGAATGCAGAGACCGAGAAAACAGAGGAAAGACAGTGGGAGAAGAGGGCTATGTAAAAAGTGATCTTGCAGTTGGAGTCAGGCAGCACTCTTCAATTCTCCCTCCCTCCTTCCCCCTTCAAAGAGCTTGACTGTATCTCCGTCTTCATAAGCATCATCCCCCCCTTCAATTCCCACTCTTCATCTCAATTCCTTCCAGTTCTCTCTCCCTCGCCCTCCCTTACTCCATCCTCCCTCCCCCTCTCCCTTACTCCGTCCTCCCCCTCTCCCTTACTCCCTCACTCTCTCCTCTTCTCTCTGCCTCCAAACCACATGCAACCCTAAGGAGAATACATCAGATGGATAATGGTCTTGTTCAGCCCAGCCCAGCAGGGTACAAATATGTAGTGGAGAATATATACCAGGAGAAATAGATCGCATAGAATCTAACTGCGGTCCTTGAGACAACTGCAGCTTCCAGAGCGAAGGAGCTCACTGTCCATCTGCAATACTTCGACATCCATTGCAATTCAACAAACGAAATCCAGCTCTGGCAGTGGTACATGGGGGGACAGGAGAGCACACTCAGAATAGACACCCGCTTTGTACTGCCGGTCAAGGGCCACCACAAAGAAACAGAGGAAAACCTTCAAATGAAACTTTGGCATTACTGCTTTAAACACAAACACGTATTCATTTACAGCTTCTACCAAAGTATCTCCCATGCCAGCTTGCTTTTGCCCAACTACCACGGGCGCCACTCCCATTGGTATTTTACCTCCCCCGGAAATGTAAGAGTTATCAGTTAACCCCAGCAAGTGATGGCTGGACCCTCACGCCTCTCTCTCGCTCAGAAGACGGAGCTCTCGGTGTCACTCAGTCAGTGAAGCGGGAAAGATGAGACTCTGAAGGACCAAGAAAAATGTAGTGAGGGGGACGAGAGAGTCGAGAGAGAGAGTGGTGCTCTGCCTGTCAGTAATTCTGTCAGTATCCGTCAAGTGTAAAAACGACTGACTGGCAGGGAGACTGTCGGTAACGATGAAAAGACAGTGACCGTGTGTAGCCTGTGCTCTCATGCCTAGCAGGAAATCCACCCCGTTTTAGGCGGGTCCTTCTCCCTGCCCTCTCTCCTATCCGACGAACAACATGCTGAAAAGAAGACTGACCGCATTCAAACAGTGAATAGATCGCCAACTTGACATGAATGCCATCGAAACACATTAACGTACACAAACATGAGTTACTGTGATGACCGGACATATTCACACATGCTAACCCGACAGGACTGGGAAACGCAAACACTGTCTAGGCAACTGGCGCTCGCAAACACACAGCTCTGCTATCACTGCTACAATCAGTTGGTACAGACCTATTTCATCACTGCATTAGTATGTATTTCAATCTGGGATGCCCAATTCTTGACAAAGAACATGCGTCGTCGCACTGCGCTCTCAAACAGGACTTTTCCGTCAGATACCTAAACGCTCAAAGGAGAGCCCGTTTCTTTGCTAATGATAACCTTTGAGCTTGCATGTGCCTGAACCACCACAAGGAGTCGCTATGCGGTCAAGCCGCCCTACTTATCATCCATACGTTTCAAATCGAAACGTGTTAAATCACCTTGCGTCTGTGTTAATCTACTATTTCCACTGAGGAAAAATTACAAGCCAGAAAACATAAGTGATAGACTTAAATACATTCATATTGCCGTGACAATTTTGTTCTGTTCATTTTCCTTCGTGTATGCAATTATGTGCATCTATGCTCATCTTGTATTCTAGTGCATCATTATCATTGATTGACTGACACCCTGTTCAGGTCTCTACCGATGGCTTGTATGTGCTGACCACCTTCACTCTTTGCAGATTAACCACTGCCCAGACATGCCCAAAATGATTTGGTGTGAAAGAAATCTAAACTTACGGCTTGAAAACCAAGCTCTGGAGGAAAATAGGCTCTGACTGAAGTTTCATTGCTTTCAGACTGTCACTAAGCTAAAGCAAGCTATCCCAATCATAACGGCACAACTACAATTTATTTGTCACACGTCGAATGAAAAGCTTATTTGAAGAGTGAAATATTGTGAAATGTATCCATAGGTGTGGCATCTTGTCAATTGAAAATAAGCTAAATGTTTACTGACAATCATGAAAA
This sequence comes from Esox niger, assembly GCA_016801105.1. Taxonomy (NCBI): domain Eukaryota; kingdom Metazoa; phylum Chordata; class Actinopteri; order Esociformes; family Esocidae; genus Esox; species Esox niger. The sequence goes on along the minus strand of JACXGJ010010984.1, from coordinate 14,610 downwards.
ACAGCATGCTAGCAAATGATGTAGCTGTCAGCTGGGTGCTGCAAAAGAGCGCAGCCGGGACAGATTTGTGACAGATTTGTGTACCCGGGAAACCTTCACTCACCTGCTTCTACCAAAAGTCAGGTGACTTATCAGTCTGGATACACAAATCTGTCAAGCTGATTAGCTAGATAGTGGTGATACACAAAGTGCTTGACAGCCAAATGACTGATTTGAACAAAGCTTAATATGTTGCATCAGCAGACAAGCGTCTAAATGCAGTATTTTTCAAGAGACCAGGGTTCAATGCCCGCCTCTAACCTCAACCATTATGTCTCTTCTTTATCAGTCTCCCTGTAATTGCTGTAATTAAAAGCCTTGAATAAAAAAAGCATCTTGTCTTACAGATACAGCACTGGTTGAATTACACTCTTAGTTTACTTTTGACTTGTATGCGTGTGTGTGTGTGTGTGTGTGTGTCTATCATACAGGGTGCAGTGGCTGTGTTACTAGCGTAAATTAACACACAGCAGAGCTCTCTTCTAGGAACGCGCACACGCACACGCACACACACATGGATAACAAACGTGATAATAATCAAGTGTAATTACATGATTTTCTTTGATAAAGTGAGTTTGACTCCCTCCTGTTTGAACAAGTTATTGGGAGGATAATGTAAATGACTATATTTGGCTGAGTCTGTCCACAGCTTATTAATGGAGATGGATTCATAAAGGTCCCACTATTACTGCTATTACAATTTCAGTAAAACGCACAATGGATCTATTACTTCCAGCTATTAGTACCAAAGTATGGCAGGGTGACAGTGTGAGAGCACATGAGCAAATCACATTTGATTTGATGTGAAAACAAAAGAGCCACGAGAGAGGGGGGAAAATGGAAGGCGAGGGAAAGAGAGCCGGTGAGTGTTCTGAGAGAAAAAGGCACGAGAGGGAGGATGTTCGACAGGAACAGGAAGTGAAGAGGAGGGAAAGAAAAAATGGAGGAAATTAGAGGAGTGTGGGAAGGAGGGAGGGATAGAGAGGATGCTTTGTCTGTCCTGTCGGGTGATGCATTCCTGATGGAAAAAACTCTCAGATGCTATGACACATCCTCGTGTGTGTGTGTGTACGGCACATTCTGTTTTTCAGAACATTCAGTAGGATTTTGTATCTGGAGTTGGTCCTGGCTACAGTGGCCCGCCTGTTGGCTTGAATATAACGAGCTGAGTAGGTTCTATTACGTCAACATAACATATTGTCAAAATATGTAGGCGTTCAAACCGTTTCAAACATGTTTCTTGCCGTATCCGATGTAGAAGGGATGGATAGAGCAAAGAAAGATATGAGTTTTGATTACTGATAAAAATAGAAGGTTGTGTTATTTAGCAAATTAATATTTCAACATTTCTTTGAATTCTCCTATGCACATGGCACTTTTTTGGGTGCATAGTACACGCGCGTGTGTGTGTTGTACACAATGACCACAGAAGGCTTTGGGGTGCAGAAAGAGGGGGTCCTGTGCCTATGTGCCACCCTTGCAAATCCATTGCAAACTGGCTCCACGTCAATGCACATTCACTTCTAGAAGACTCACTTGAGACCCAGAATATTCTCCACACACACACACACACACACACACACACACACACACACAGTAGCTGAAGCTCACAGGCCACACACCAACACAGAGCAAGCTGCCTGCATGAAATATTCAGTGAATTTCTCAACATGTGCTCTTTCCCTTGCGCACGTGTAGGAGAACCAAAAAAATAGGAGAGCCAGGAAGGAGGGAGCCAGAGGAGGGGGAAGGAGTCAATGAGGGCAAACAGCAGACTGGAGAGCTAGAGAGGCAGGCAACGAGTGAGCGAGAGAGAAAGAACCCAGCTGACTTCATTCCAAGCAACTCCCCTTAGCAACAGCCACAGCTCTGTCTGTGCCCCATTGGCCGGCTGACAGCACACATCACAATCCCATGCACAGCCCTTTAGCCAATCAGCAGGCTCCCAGGAGCTCTGCGTTTTGGATTCCATTTTCACCATGGCAACAGAACCCTGCTTCTGGGCTGGAGGTTGGCCTATGAAGTACTGTACCCCCACCACTAAAAATGGGCACCAATGTCCATATTGACTACTAACTAATGAGACCAAAATACTTAGCAGTCTCATTCCACTGACTACTGCTCCACACCTGGTTGTGTTTTCTATTCCGACAGAAACTATGATGCATGGTGGCATTTAATACACAATAACAATTCCCCCAGTCACATCAAAGACTTTTAGAACGTTCCTTGAACATTTCAGGAACGCCACAATTCCTTGACAGTCTTCCTGAGCAAGCTCCATTTTCATTGTACCTTGTCCTAATGGACTGCCTGACTGTCAGTGTTGTGCGAGCGCTGTGTGAACATTGGACAGGGTTAAAGGCTGAATGTCTGTTAGGGTGTCATCTTTCACATGCATAAAACATGAATAGGTGTAACATCGCCTCATTCAGATAAAAGGGGATTATGATGTTCAAACACACACACTGCTGCTACACTCTTTTCTCTCTCTCACACACACAGACAGACAGACATACAGACAGACAGAGAGAATATCAAATACCAAGGCTGGCTAAACCTCACAAAGACACTACATAGAAACTACTCTCCACTCAGACAAGTGATGAATGAGTCTGGACATCACAAGACAAATGTGTCTGTTCTCTTTGGGCGTGTGTGTGTGTGTGTGTTTGTGTGTCCAGGAGACTGTTTTATGGGTGTGAGTTAGTGTGTGTGTGTGCGCGGAAGTGATCCATTTGGGCTGATATGACAATGGCCACACAAGACACCAGAAACTCTGGCGGTACGCACAAACACACACAAAAGAGATGGCCCATCAAAATGAACTGTGGGTAATTCCAAGTAACGACAGACCAACTCATGAGGTTTCAACTTCATTATGACCTGTGTCCACACTTTACCTACCACACGCACGCATTCAAGCACGCGCGCGCTGAGATAGCCTGTAAATCTCATGTGAGGAGGTTCTGTGGTAATCCTAATCCTTGCTGATGTCAGTGTGGAACTAAGAGCTTGTTATTGACTCATCTTCCAAGCTGTGTAGGTTGAATGCTAGCCTGACTTCTGGTCTGTTTGGGTTAACGTTCCACCCTCTCCTTGTGCTCCGTGTTGTCTATACCAGACATATATTAACAGAACCCCACTTGTAGCCAGGCTAAACTCAATGACTGCTAACACGATGATGTCAATCAAGTCTGGTGTTCACATACTACCATCCACTAATGAAATCCCAATTATAGTACTGCTATGAATGCAGTATCCTAGATTCACACAGCAGGAAAGTAATCCTGTAAACAAAAATTATTAGGTGCAAAATACTCAATGGCATCTTTGGGTTCGAGCTTTTTGGGTTCGAGCTTTTTTACATTTCAAGTTGAATTGTTTGGGGGATAGTCGTAACATGGTCCTTCAAGCAATTTCATTTTCTATTTCAGGACATACTGGGGCTATTGGAACAAATAGGATGTGATGAAAAAGTGTATTTGGCCTTTAGGGGACTCCCATGATGTTAATAAACACACCTTAACAACAGACATATTTCTTAAGTGTGGGTAAATAACCTGAAGTGTGACAGACTTAGGTCAATGGTTTGTATTGGCTGAAATGCCTGAAAGTGTCTTGGAATAGCAATCATGCCACAGTCCCTGTTAAGGACTCCCAAACCGCCTGTGAGTGTCTTGGAGGGAAAGAGACAACAAGAACGTATTGCTCAGAGTCATAGCGTTAATTCAAGGGTCATAATGGCTAATTGCTCACACAGAGAAAAAAAATGTCAAATGTGTAGGAAAGAAATAAGCAGTCCTCCATGGACTGGCACTGGTCTGGGCCTATCAAGAAATAAAGAATGCCATTTTAAACTGCAAAATACATTATCTGCAAGCCTTTTTAAACACCCAAGACACACGTTTTGCATTTCTGCTGGCCAGGATAATTCCCACAACACAAATGTGATTAAATTAGAATGCAGGTTCTTGATGCTGGTAGTGTGTATATTGATACAGGTGTACAAACCGAACAGATTGTATTAGCCTGTCAATCTCTTCACAACATAATTGTGCATCATTGTCTGGCTCTTATCTCTGCTGGTATGGGTGTGTTTAAGCTGGGTTTTCCTAGGGTCCAGTGGCTCTAAGTTAGAAACAAGTGATGGCCATTTAAGAGCATTCATTACGGTTCTTCTAGCAGATTCTCTTTTTCAAAATAAAAGCGCTCATTGATATATAAGGCAATATACTAAACAATCTAGTCTGTACATTTATGTTTAACGCCCGTTCCAATGTCGTTCTTGTCTGTTCTTTTTTGCAGACTAGATTGTCATTGCCTTGCAAATTTCAACGATTACTTTTATTTTGAAAAAGCTACGAAAATAACGCTAATGAAGCCTTGTTTGGCCATTACCATTAGAAACATAAACACACTCACACAAACACATGCCCCACACTAACTCATACACAGTGTGTTTAAGGTTGTCGTATGCATGATAATGTGTGTTTGCTGTTCTGAGTGTCTCTGTGTCCTAAGCCTGAGTACTGTTAGAGCAGCAATGTCTGACATCAGCCAGGACACCTGGTCAGTCCTCATCTTTCCACCCGTCCGGGGAAAGAGTTCTGATGGGGACAAACAAGTGCTTCCATTCACCCTCTCTCCCATCTACATTCAGGGATACTTACAGAAGCAATTAAAGAAATGTGTCTCGATCAAAGCCACAACAACTGATTTTCTCCCCATCTCTCTCTCAGGCATGAAGGAGTACGCTTTGCAGCCAGGGAACATGTTTTGTCTGCTCAGTCCAAACCCTTCATTAAACCTGAGCCTCTCCAATACTCTGTCATTAGATTTGCTTTAGCAGCTGACAGACATGAGACGGCCGGGCTCCAGATCGCCCCTTACTGACAGCTCTATGTAGCTACATCTCCCAGCCTGCACTGCTTCGTTGCCTCTCCAGCCGGGCCGACCGGGGGTTAATGAGTTCTTTTTGGGGGCAGAGGAGCGGGTACTGCTTGTTGGTGTGTGTGTGTGTGTGTGTGTGTGTATTGAGACAGTGTAGAGGGAAAAGTGCATGCGTGCGTGCGTGCATGCATGTAGATAGACTATGTGTGGAGGGAAGGCTGTGTGTATGTTAGTAAAGACACTGTGTGTGTGTGTGTGTGTGTGTATCTATTGAGAGACTGTGTATGTGTGTTTAAGTGTGGGTAGAAAAACTATGTCTATAGAGGCTGCATAGTTGTTTGTGTGTCTGTGTGCTGTGTGTGTGTGTGTGTGTGTGTGTGTGTGTGTGTGTGTGTGTAAGAGACAGAGGCGGAAAAGGGGTGGAGGAGATTGACTGTGATGGATCTACGAAACAGGTATCTGGCTAATGTCTACATATGTTTGTGTGTGTGTGTGTGTGTGTGCGCATGTGTGCGGCTGCTCTGGACAGACTCCATTTTGTAAGATCATTTCCACAACAACAAGGCTTCTACAATGACCTCTGTTCGTGTGTGAAAACAGACTGTTTCCTTTCAACACGAGGAGACCAGGGGGTACTAAGTCTTATTCCTCATTTGAGTTCTAATTACCTCATCACAAAACTTTTTTGTTTCACCTCACCCTTCTATCGTTAGAACATAAAAACTGGCAGAGATAAACTACAAATGTCCACACAGCACACTGAATCCACACACAAAATAAGACAGGAGATTGTGCACCAGCTAACCAAGGCGGCCATGTGTGGCGCCAATCAATCAGCTGATTCTTTCTGTATGAGAATGCCGGTATAGGAAACATTAAAAGTAAGAATGGCTAGTTTCAATCCTTAGGAAGTCCTCGAGGTCTTTCTCCTCGGTGCTTAGAAGGTAGCCTCTGTCGAGCGGATGCTGCTCTCTGTGTGCTACACTTGGATGAAATGCAGACAATTTCACACAACTTAGCTACTGAATTTCAGAAACGCACCAATCGCCAAAAACACAAACCGACGACTGTGCTACGTGTGGCAGCTGAAAAAACATTCTCCCGGTCAACCTGATCCCGCTCCAGGGCGACAAACGCCAAGTGACCCCTGACCTCCCCCAACGCCGTCGGGTTGGCGTTTGCATTTACCCGCCGCTGAGGTCATCACCGTCTGGGGTGCAGAAAGGGTCACTGGGCCACCAGCCGACCTCCATCAAGGTCCTATGTGATTTCAGGGTTAGAAAGCCCACAGGACAGATCCCTGCAGACCCCCCCCCCACCAACAGGTCAATCAGGACCCAAAAGCTGTTCAAAATATCAAAACACACCCAAACTGGTAACTAAGACAGCTGGACTATAGAGCTCTGAAAACCCTGTTCATCTTCCGGCATTTCAATGGCTTCACATCCTGGAACTGCAAATGTGGGCTGAAATCCATGTCTAGGTTCTACTCAGACAGAACTATCACCAGCAGCAAGAAAATAAAGATTCTGGCATCGTTGTGTAAAGAGGTCCGTGAAACTAAGAATATGGGGGTAATAAAGAATGATGCCATCCGGCCCCATTAATAAACTGGAATCTACCGATTGTGGATATTTGTCAAATCCGTTAGGATTTATTTATTGTCACCGGCCTATAATGAAGTAAGTGAGGTCAGATTAGATACAGTATATCAGGCAATTTTCTTTGCATGTTTGGCAATAATCCCTTTCAAGTTAAGATGTGAGTCCTAAATGCCCATTCAATTGAGCTGGTAGCTGTAATCAGTGGTTGAACAGTAAAAAAAAAAAAACACAGTAAAAAGTATATTTTTGTCATCCTATAAAGTCTTAGCCAATCAGCAGTCAGGGTTTGAGCCACCCGCTTCATAATGTTTCCTACACACCGTATCCATAGGGCACCATACCTCCCTCCATCTCATCTTTCTCTCCATCTTTACACCTCCCTCCATCCTCCCGTACTCCCTCTCCCTGGCCCCTTTCATACAAAGACGAGGGGGGGAACGCACAAAGGCCTGGGAGCTGTAACTCTGCCCTGGGGGAATGGAGGGGGAGACATGGAGCAGGGGGGAGTCAGAGGGTGGGCAGAGGAGGGGGTTCGGGGTAACATGAGAGCAGAAAGCCAGAACGGGAGCCAGGAGCGCTGGGGGAGGGTAGCAGAGATGGGGAAGGGGAGAACAGCGGTGATTTCTGGGGGTAGAATTTTAAACAAGGGACTTGGGGAACGGCTGGAAAAAACTGACATGATTTGATGGGATTGGTGTGTTTTTAAGGTGAAATAATGCCAGTAACCAGGAACCAAGGGACAGGGATGATTTTAGCATGCCGACCGCACATTATATCGCACCCTAAAATCATTTCTCTGTGTCTCTATGTTCATAGTACGCTATTCATAGAGATGTAATTATTACTTTCCAATATGCCCAAAAGAACAAGACGACAGAGGTCACATTGTTTTAGAATGACTAAAACAGAGAACGTAATTATTTACAACAATCTAATATGCATCAGCCCGGCTCTATTTGACATCCTCTCTACTCCTCTCTCTGTACTGCCAACTCTCAGTCAGTTTCACACAGGGGTTATATAAACCATCCAACACACAGTACAGAAGCTCCTCTCTCCTTCCCTTTACAATTACATCTCTGCCTCTCACAGCATCAAGGCCAAAACCCCTTTGTCGCTCCATCTTATTTCAGATCCTCCCTTTCTTTCGCAGACGTCCATCTTTTGCCTCCAGTTAGATTTCACCAACAAGCCCAATCACTAAACTGATCCCATCATGACAGAAACACACTCTCTGTCACACACACACACACACACACACACACACACACACACACACACACACACACACACACACACACACACACGATAAGCCAGTGACTTAAGCAGGTGGGCACAGTGGATGAGATCAGCTCCTCCTCTGTCTGATTCTCTCCTCTTCCTCCTCATCCTCCTCCTCCTCTCTCACTGTGACGTTCTGTTCCATTTTTCCATGAAGAGAAGTGTGAGAGCTGATCTCTGTCTCTCTCTTCCCTCCTCCCACGGCTTCCTGCTGTTGCTTCCTCTCTCTCCATCCCTCCCTGCTGCACTCTCTCTACCTCACTCTCTTTGTATACAGAGTGGTAAAGACATTCTACAGTATATGGCTATAGTGATTAAAACCAAGAGCAACAAGAGTGAGGAAAATGGCTGAGAGAATGAGAAAATAACGAAGAACAGAGTGTAGGTGACACTGTGTGTGTGTGTGTGTGTGTGTGTGTGTGATGGCTGCTGACGGACAGGGTTGTCATGGTCATTGATGCCAGCCCTCATATTTCTCAACGGTATATGCTGGACTGACCGGAAACAGGCTTGTATAACATACACACACCTTCAGTCAAGGAAACCTTAAGGGTGATAACTGTAAAGAGGAGGAAAGTCCTCCAATCAAGCAGCAGACGTCAGACAGGTATAACATCACAATCCCACTTCCTGTAACAGAATACAGAAGGCTGGTGCACAGGATTCTAGAGCCATGTTCTCCATTCAGGCCAGTTGCTACAACCTACCCTCCCCCTGTGACACACACACACACACACACACACACGGCGCCAGTGTTTGGCAGGAGGTCAGTATGTGATAGAGCAGATTAATGGCCAGTGGAACTGTAATAAAGCTGACAGAGTGACTCGGAGACCCAGGTGGGAATGTGGAAGAGGCTGTCGACAGTGTGTGTGTGTGTGTGTGTGTGTGTGTGTGTGTGTGCGTGTGCGTGTGCGTGTGCGTGTGCGTGAGAGAGGCCTGGGATCTTACAGAGAACGTGATGTGAGAACTGTCAATAGATGTGTGTATAAGAACAAGATTAAGAGGGAGACAGGGGTTATGGGGGGTGTTGAGAAGTGTGTGTGTGTGCGTGTTTTGTCTGCACACTCCCCAACAAAAAGCAGCCACACTGAATAGAGATGCTCCCAGGCAGGGCCTCTCTGCCCCGGCACGGGGCCACAACGCGCTGTCTGGCTCCAACCCAGAAACACAACATAAAGCCCCCCTGTGACATCATGTCATGCTTTAACAAATAGGAGGGAAAAACCAGGGGAGCGAGCAACAGAGACCGAAAACAGCACTTGGAGAAAGATGGAGTGAGAAACAAACATGGCAGAGCGATGAGGGGAGAAAAATGAAGCAGAGAGCCAGGGCATCAGGCCAGACTCGGCCCAAATCAATCAACCACACACCCAACTTTGGAGGGTTAGGGGACACACAAGAATATCCAACACAGTGAGCCAGCGTCAGAACACACACACCACACTGTCCAGTCGGGAGAGATCCGAAAACCCACTGGATCTCCTCGTCGCTCTCCCCCTTTACAACCTCTCAATAAAGCACAGAGCTGTGATCCCTGCATTGACATACACATGGAGGCTGACAGGCCTCAACACTGGAGCTATGATCACTGCATTGACATACACATGAAGGCCGACAGGCCTCAACACTGGAGCTGTGATCACTGCATTGACATACACATGGAGGCCGACAGGCCTCAACACTGGAGCTATGATCACTGCATTGACATACACATTGAGGCCGATAGGCCTCAACACTGGAGCTGTGATCACTGCATTGACATATACATGGAAGCCGACAGGCCTCAACACTGGAGCTGTGATCACTGTATTGACATACACATGGAGGCTGACAGGCCTCAACACTGGAGCTGTGATCACTGCATTGACATACACATGGAGGCTGACAGGCCTCAACACTGGAGCTGTGATCACTGCGTTGACATACACATGGAGGCTGACAGGCCTCAACACTGGATCTGTGATCACTGCATTGACATACACATGGAGGCTGACAGGCCTCAACACTGGATCTGTGATCACTGCATTGACATACACATGGAGGCTGACAGGCCTCAACACTGGAGCTGTGAAAGCAGCCAGACATGCAGACACCGACAAGCCTATAAAAGACAGATATATACCCAACCGCAGACATATGATGGCGCACAGACATGCACAGATACACACTCTTACCTTGCCCGAACACACGTGCTTGGACCAGACCGCCCCCTACAGGGGAAAAACGGCAAAGCATTCCGTCAATGCGTTGACTCGAAAATCAAAGTGTATCAGAGGTAAAAAGGAGGGATGACCTGAGCTATACAAAACAAGGTTGGATATCCAGGATGACATACTAACCGCTGTCCATCATGACCACTCCATCTTGATTGGCTCCGTGCTACGGCTGCATGGCCCCGCCCCGCCCCGGTGTGTAGGTCCGTCACCTCGCACATCTGTTCAGGTGATGCCAGGCGTGCCCCGGTCAAGAGCGCAGCGAGGCCCCGTCATCAAGACAGGACTTGTTTCACTGGGAAAAGAATAGCATTTGGGTTCAATAATGGCGGTCGAGGTTGGAGGCCCGGCACGAGGGGGAAGGACTCTTGATGTCGTCCGAGGAGCTTACGTGGACGTCATGGTCATTAATAAACACAACACTGGTTGTTACCGGTGAGCATGCTTGTCTCAGGTGTCTATGTTAGACACACGGGCCTAAACAATGGAGCCACTTCCGATACCCGTCCGAGTGTGTGTCGCCCTCTAGTGGATTTGACTTGGTATCACACAAGCATTCTGAGGCCACTCACCGGTCCACCCTCTGTTGCAGGGATGTCAAACCGGTTCCATGGAGGGCCGAGTGTCTGCGGGTTTTGTTTCCTCCTTTAAATTGGTTCGCAGTCCAGACCTGAACAACCAGGTGAGGGTGGAACCTAACCAAGTAGTGACCTAATTAATCAATTGAGTTCAAGCTGAGAGCAAAAACCACACGGCCTTACGTGGAACTGCTCTGACACCTCTGATCTATTGCATCAGTATCCGAGGACATTTTGTAGTTTCCAGAACTAAAGTGGACTGAACAGTGACTGATTGTCACTGACCTATATAAAGTATTACATATTGTTGGTATTGGATATAAAAACCCATCATTATTATAGAATGAGCAGCCAATATAATACTTAAGTCTTGATTACTTTTGTTTTCACACTCTATGCTGACACAGAACAGTGCCACCAATTGCCTTCTGAAGTCATGGAATTAGTTTAAATGAATGGCAAGATGTGACAGTAGCTGTTAACAAACAATGGCCATCTAACTTGAGAGTTTGAGCAATTCTGCCTAGAAAAACAGGCAAAATAGCCAGAGACAGATTTACAAGGCTGTCAGAACTGTAGACATAAAAAAATGCCTAAAGATTTTTTTTAACTAGTATTCCCTCTAGGGGGTGAACACTTATCCAAGCAACGCATTTGGTTCTTTTACATATGCCATTTGTTTCACATGAAAATAATTTGGTACACCTTCAGAGTGTTGTGTATTTAATTTTAGTCAACGATAGAGAATTTATTATCATTTTGTGTCGTGGGGGTTAATGTCTGCAATTCATTGTATCTTATGCACCATTCATTGCCCTTTAATTACGCTTGTAATAAATCATCTCAGCTAGAATTCGTTTCTCGCGAATACTGTCTATAACATGATAATAAAGTATTGCCTAAGGGTAATTTACAATAATTATTGACTGTAAAAAGTAAAAGTCCTCGTATTCAATGATTAACTGTAACGTTTTGGAAACTTGTAATGCATTTTTCGTTATTTATTCGACCTTATCGTCTAGCTGTCGTCTTGGTGCGAATAAACATATGGGGTTACGAATGAATTGATAATCCCTATCTATCAACTAAATAAAAAGCTTGAGATGGACGTCGCCTAACAATTCAATTTGAAAACTTCTAGAATGCACGGAAATGTAAAGCTATATCAAATCCCCCCATAGACCAGCTGCGTCCTCTGGTGGCGGAAGGACGAATGTGCTTGAAGTGGGCGGGGACAATATACGAAAGGAGAGGGAGAAAAAATATATAGAAAAAATTCAAACGCTTTTCCTGGAAAATTCTACGGAACCCGCCACAACTTCACCACATGACATTTCAGAAAGAAAATGCGACACTCCTTCCCCGAACACTAGAAGGCCCAGATTTCATTCAATGGCCGCGGTTACTTAACCATTAATTAATTAAATAACACAGACACGACATTTTGGACTCTGGAAATACCGAGAAAGATACAATAGGATTTGATCACGTTTACGAACAACCGATATAGCAGCACGCCAAGCGTGGGTATTTCAGATTGCAACATCGCCTACTCACACCAGGTTCCCGTAAACCCATCGCTCTTGATGACCTCATCGCAAAAGCAAACTTTTTCGAAATGACAAATTGTTCAAAAATACAAAGATAGCGGAAACAGAACATGCAACCGTGTTTTCTACTTTTGTGACAGTCCAAGTCTACTTAGCTAGTACCATAAAACTTCTCGTCTATATTTGCACATTGTTGCAACCATCTATTACATAGGCAACAACAATGTAGCCTAATTAAGAGATGATTAGGTACTGGGTATAAAGTCAGAGTGGGATGCACACCAGTTATTCGGTCTTAATTTTGATCACGTTAAACATATTTTAATAGTCATTGTGGTGATAACTTCTAATTACGAATCATTACATGCCTGCGTTTTACCTATATCAGTAAAGTAATTCTCATTTTGACTTACCTGTTTGTGCATGCAGATTTCTCATGGGAGGTGCCGTTGCTGTGCTCATTGTTAAAACACAGTAACACAAATAAAATAAATAAAACATATCCTCTCTTTACAAATACCGTTCGTCCCAACAAGCAGAATCCCAAAACGTCCACAAAATCAACTAATAGGTAAATAATGTTCCGATGATCCATCATCCATTTGGAAAATGTCGGCTGGTAGAAACTGTACACGCAGATACGTTATGAAATCGCAGCTTGGGAGAGATAGGAGCATTTAAGAATATCCCATGGGTATGGAATAACGATCAGCCCGTCTTGATACATTTTCCAAACCGCAAACAGTATTATTTAATCTTGCACAGTCATATCGTTTTCCAAAATGAATGTACAGCCCTCTTGCAGAACAACTGAACACCCCTTTTCAAAATCGCCAATCCACGTACGTAGCTGCAACAACCGGCGGTATAGGCTATATGTGTGCATCGCGCACGGGTTTGCCACACGCATGTTCAATCCAAACACGCGTTTAGATATCAATACATTTAAGGAACACAGAAGATCACAGACGCGATGGCTATTAAGAAATTGCGCAGTTCTTAATCCATTGAAACGCAGTCTGCCCCCCCGTAAGAGCTCTTCTCTTCCTCCTCCCTCTATCTTTCCCTCTCTCATGCAGGTTTATTTTCGGGGGACGAGTCTTGGACATAAACTGCCCCGCCTCCGTACTCAATGGCAAACACACTGTAGGACTTCACCAAATTCCATTTAGTGCTCTATTATTCGGAGCACTAAATGACCAAATGACCCTGATTTGGCCGTTATTTAAGTGTTTTTCTCAACTATATCTAGTAAAGCACCAGCTGCAGGTATTTAATATAAATCCACTGGGACCACTTGGGGATTTAAAATGAATGTTTAATAGAATGTTTTGATAATAATGATTTCCTTTGGATAAATCAACCACTGTAAGTAATGACATTCGTTCTACAAAGTTAGAACATCGTTTCTTTCTAAAACATTTCTCTAAAAACGTCCGTAGGGCTCGTTTTACAGCATTTAATTGAACAAACAGATGGAAAAGGTTTGCTTCCAACAGCAAATGCTACTTCTAGAAATACCCTAGCAGGATAAAACCGAACTGGACTAGTTAATAAAAGTGACATTTGACCCTCTTAGGGGTTTGGCGTCTTTAGATAGCCTAAGCCACACACGATACAGTACATCTATATCTATCACATTGTGTAACATGTCATTCACGTCAACAAACCCGATTTTTTACACGTCAACATTTTCAGTAACAACAACGTCTCACAAAAACTTAGAAGCTTATTTGAATTTGAATCCAACATGTTGCTATGAGCTACCCAACAACTGGTAGCCCACACACGCTGAACCCAACACACACACACACACACACACGCCGAACCCAACACACACACACACACACACCGACCCCAACACACACACACACACACACGCCAAACCCAACACACACACACACGCCGAACCCAACACACACACACACACACACACAGAACAACCCAACACACCAGACCTGGGCCGGACCACATAAAGAGGCTCTTAACGGTCTGAGAAGTCCCAGTCTCTTTCAGAAGACATCCCCTTCTGAATACAGCTTTACACTGTAGGCCCCCACTCCCTCACAACTGTTTCTTCTGCTCTTACTCCCTAGTCCCTCGGGTTTTCCGCCTCCTTTGAATACGTTTGGGCTCAAGTCTTTACAGAGTGTGTATGCAGAGCACTCACACTGCAGCCATCTCCGGTGTAGTTCATTAGAATGTTTTTGAATTGATTTGTCTTGCCCTCCAAACTGCTTCCACTTTGGGGACATCTGTATCTGTCATGTCCTGGCTATGCCCCTAGCCATCTTTGCGCTGGCTGGGGTCATAGTCAGGACATGGCCAAAAGAGGTGGCTCTAGCCACCTCTATGTGCTTTGGTTTCCCCAATTGGAGGCAGGTGTTCGTTATTGCCTCCAATTGGGGAACCTATTTATGTTGAGTGTTTTACCACAGTGGTGTGGTTT
>JACXGJ010010983.1:0-20734 GCA_016801105.1 Esox niger | reverse complement strand
GGTGGAGTTCCGTTATAGACTTCCACGGGTGCAGTTCCGTTATAGACTTCCACGGGTGGAGTTCCATTATAGACTTCCACAGGTGCAGTTCCGTTATAGACTTCTATAGTTAGAATTCCATTATTGACTTCCATAGTTACAATTCCATTATAGACTTCCATAGTTACAGTTCCATTATAGACTTCCATGGTTACAATTACATTACAGAATTCCACAAGGACTATTTGTCCAGGTTGTTCAATGCTCCTTTTTTTCCAGATGAGGTTCAGAAAAGTGATGACGTCACCATCTCCAAGCAGTTTAAGGATGTTGTGATTCGTCCCATACTAAAGGTAACATCCCACCCCATGCCATTGGCCCAATTGTTGCAGTTGCTGACAGACACCAAAACGGACTGATGAAGCCTACTTTCTGAAATGGTGTGATTGGGAATGTCCTTGTTCGCTCCCCAGGCGCATTTCCGGAGGGACGAGTTTCTGGGGCGGATAAATGAGATTGTCTACTTCCTGCCGTTCTGCCCCTCTGAACTGCAGCAGCTCGTCAGCAAAGAGCTCAACTTCTGGGCCAAGAAGGTAGTGTGTGTGTTTGTGTTTGACGTAACTGTATAATGGGGAAAGGTTTCCTTTCTCCATTTCGAAAACGGCAGTTGTGGTTAAGAAAAACATTAATGGTTAAGCATTAACCATGCAAACTAAGTCTTTGCTTACAAAATAAATACATTTTATGCTTCGAGTTAGGTTTGGATTTTGTGTTTAAGTTAGGTGTTGTGGGGTTAGGTCAAGGGTTAAGGAAGATTGTTTGTTTATGTGTACAGGTTTTTCTAAATCACAGTAAGAGGACAGGGTGACCTTTGAGTACCTTTTGTCTATCACCCCAAGGAAAAAGGATATTTCCAATTTAGAGGTTATTTTTAAAGTTATTTTACAGTTTACAGTTTGAGTTTTTGGTGTTACTTATGGATTAAGTCATATACACACGATAACTCCTAAAAGTTGTGCGCACGTGTCTGCGTTAGCTCGTGCTTACCTAGTTAAGCAGTTGTGTGTTCTGTGTGATATGTACTTTCCAATATGTATTTTCTGCTGCCGCTTGTTGACATGTGCATGTTATAGAAACTCCCGGAGATCAATACCAGGCGTGTCCTTGTCTGATCTGATCTGATTGTAGTGTTTAACATCACGTGAGCCTTCATAAATATTTAATTATCAATATCACTCTGTTTCTGTCAGCCAAGGCGACCTCGGGGAACTGATAGAGAACTGACTCATGACTGTGTGCATGACTGTGTCTACCTCTGCCAAGTGATGAATGGTGATAATAGCAATGGTTATTAGAAGAACTCCAGAGGGATCTAGCTGCTGTGGCATCTCGGATAAAAGCTGACCTTAGGCACAGATCTAGAATCAGACCAGCCTTCCTAACTCCTAACGTCAACCGCCTGGGGCGGGCGTAAAGCCGAACTTAGATCAGATCAGTGTTCAGGAATCATTCATCCTGCTCCTTCTTGGAGAGCCCAGAGTTGTTTGATTAGGCGTCGTTAGCAGAGGCTTGCATTGTAAGCTCGTCTAATGAATCAAAGCTAAGTGCATTAGCACAGGATTCTGGTTCTTTAACACGGGGAGAAATAGTTGTTGACACCCTGTGTCTAACCCTCACCTCCATGTCTCACCCTCACCCCTGCATCCTGTCCGTGTTTTACTCTGTCTTTCCCTCCCTCCCTCCCTCATTAGGCGAAGCAGAGGCATGACATCACTCTTCTTTGGGATCGCCCGGTTCTGGACCTGCTGGCTGGAGGTTACAACTTGCACTACGGAGCCCGCTCCATCAAACATGAGGTACACACCGAACATGTCTTCTGTCTCTTCAGTCATTATCGAATCGCACTTAGCGTTTCTCATCTACAACCACCGATGAGATAAGTCCTGGTCCATGCAGAGCACTCCCACGTACCAGTCGGAGTGCTTTATTACTTTTCTTACTGTCTCAATAAAGAGGGAAATATATGTAAGGAAAGAGAAGATTAGCACCCAACTGTCAGGAACACCCATCTAAAATGAAAAAAACCCATGCTTCTAGTACTTGAAAGACTTCTGTGGCATTCTCTGTTCATCTGGTTAACATTGAACTCAGTTCGACCCGTACAGTTATTGAATCAGATTCTTCGGCGTTGTAAGTTTGCGCTGAGCTGTGCATCAGACTCTGCTGTCAGCCAACCGTCTCCCCCGGTGTTGTTGCCAGGTGGAACGGCGGGTGGTGAACCAACTGGCGGCGGCCTACGAGCAGGAGCTCCTCCCTAAGGGCTGCACCCTCCGCCTGTCTGTCCACTCAGAGGACAGGGGCGGGGGGCAGGAAGGGGAGGGGCTGGGCCAGGGCACACCCAGTTTGCGCCTGGAGGTGGTGGGTAAGGACAGTAAAGCGCGGACGCTGGACATAAGGCCTCCTCTCAGCCCTGGACACTAACAGAAGTACACATATGCATATGTAAATGAACTCCCTGAGGATATCCACGCCTAGCAGTGAGTTGGAGCTTATAGGAAATAAATCTGTCTCAGAACATCATCATGGTCTCTCTCAATGTCCTCTCTTACCCTGGCTGTTTGTTTCAAATTATTTTGGATCTTCACCACACACACACACACACACACACACACACACAAAAAAAATATACACATAACACACACACACACACACACACAAAATATGCACAAAACACATAAAATATACCCAGAACACAAACCTGTCAGAGTCAGTGACTTGAGCCCGTATCCACATACGTTTAGCCTGGGGGACTGAAACCCCATTGTTCTTAAGCACTATTTATTTATTGAAGCTGGAGGAAAGACCAAATAGTTGTGATGTGTATAGAAATTAAGATAGACGGTATATATATATATATCCATATATGGAGAGAAATAAGTGTAGAGTTGTCATTGCTTGGTTACAGAATTCAAAGAAATTAAAAGTTAAGCCAAAGCGTAATACTTAGTGTTGTCTCAGAAACGCATGTGTCTTTCAAAAATAATCGAATAGACAAAGACGTTTCATCTAAGTCATGTGAAATGTGTTTGTTACAAAGAAAATAGTAACTAAGATTTATCAATCATAAATTACGCATATAAACAAATTGTCTTGTGAAATGTTTTGGTTGTTAGGTGTTGAACGCAAAGTCTGTCGTGAATAAGTTCAGTCATGTGTTTGGACTTGTTTGGTGGTATTCAAAAGCCCATCCATCTCACACTGGAAATGTAAAGATGTAAATGGTATTCAAACACCTCAATGTGTTCGGGGTGGTGTTTACAAGGAACAGGGTTAAGAAGCGACACATTTTTCCTTGTGTACCAACGACATCACGTCGTAAATAAAGCTGCTATGATCAATGGAGATTCCTGTCTTTGTTCTGTTTCGGGTCTGCCTTTCACTGGGGACTGTCGGAGGCCTATGTTTTGCTGTCAGTACATGTCACAGAGCCTGGGTGGGGATTCGAGAACAGATAACAGTTGTCATTCTGGTGACAACATGACTGAGGAATTTATTGAGAATGTTTGTTTGTGTGTTGTGTGACGGCTGGGTGGAAGCTAACACGTTACACTGTATTCATCTGGGGGGTCCAGAAGGGTCCAGTTCGGGGGGGTGAATACGTTTTCCTCCATTCTAATTCCCTCCCAGCAGGGGAGAAGAGCTTCAACATGTCTATGGGATTGGCATGGAGGGAGACAGGAATGGCCCTCAATGCCAGTCCCATAGAGCTGTGGAAGCCCTTCTTCCCTGCAGGGATGGAATTAGAATGGAGAAAAAGATGCAATTACCCCCGCTGAACTGAGTCCTTCTGGACCCCCCAGACACACACATGCACTGTACCTCAGTGTCCTCAATCCCAGATGCACAGGCACCTCAGTCCGTCCAACGTGGGCATCCAGGACCCCTAAATTGCAACAATAGCTACATGGATGGTGTATGCATCCCTGCTGGACAGAACAGCTCGTTTTGTAGATTGTAGATTGTGTCAATTTATAGGATGTTTATAGTCCATAGTGGATCTTTGAACCAAGTCCGCAGCCACATAATCAGGTGGAGAACTCTGGAGGGCATGTCACAGTACTTAGAGATCTACACACAATCCCTTTCAGTGTGTTTGCACATCCTAAGGTAAAAGAGGCTGAGGAAGAAGAGAGCCTCTTAGTCTGTCCGTCCAGCTATTTCTGCCTGATGCCATTTCTCTGATTAGATTACGGGAAACGGAAAACCCAACCTCTCCCTCTCTCATTCCCCTTCCACCCTCCCACGTCCTGAGAGAAAGAGCAGCTACTGCTTAACGGAGGGGGCGAATCAGAAAGGGGATGCGGAGGGGAAAAGTAAGGAAAGTTGATTGAGATAGAGGGGAACCGTTTAGGGACTGTGGGGGAGAAATGGGAATGTGGGCTAAGATAGAGATTCCAGTCTCAGTGTCAGGGTTGCAGTTTGACTGCTTGGAGTTTATTGCAGGATGCAGCTTCCAACTAGAACTCTGCCTCTCACACACTCACACACAGACTGCACTATCCATATATAGACGCTGTCAATGCGTTCAACTCCGTCATCTCCTCACTCACAAATTCAAACAACCACATCTGTAACCTATGACACGTGTTGCTATTTAGATTTTTAATACATGCAATGAGGTTTTATCTTTCTATTATACCTAATAATTCGTTTGAAGTAATCTCCATTATTTCTCTCGCGTCAACAGGCCGCATGCAGAAGTGGTGATGACTGGTTGGAGAGCACTCAGCTCGGCCTGCGCGCATCACTCAGAGCTCTGATAGCCTCGTGCCCCATTATCATATCTGTCCGCGCCCTTAACGGAGGATTTTCATCCGTGTTCCCCTCCCCTTCCTACCTCTCCTCTCTTTCGCTTTCATCCATTGCAGGCACGAATCGATCCGCCATTACTCTGAGCTTAACTCATCCCATGCCAGACTATGGGAAAGAGAGGCCAATATACCATCATGAGATATCGAGATCTGAAGGAAAATACAACCATAAGCGCCTGGAAGTCAACGCATGTGGAAGACGTTCGTTATAATTAGCAATTATATCACAACGAAGTTATAGAAGATAAATGGTTGATATTCTGATTTTGACAAGTGTTCCCTTCACAGAGTGTGGGCCAAATATATAATAGGGATGCTCAG
Organism: Esox niger; assembly: GCA_016801105.1. Lineage (NCBI taxonomy): Eukaryota > Metazoa > Chordata > Actinopteri > Esociformes > Esocidae > Esox > Esox niger. The sequence goes on along the minus strand of JACXGJ010010983.1, from coordinate 15,563 downwards.
GGACAGTCTGCTTCCTGACATGGTGACGGAAAGCAGAGTGCGCGGAAAGGATGGAGACGTGAACCAGAGCATCTCAAGACTATCTGCCCAAAAAAACCTTGCGGTTACGCACGCCTTCCCCGGTCCCACCGGGAGAATTAGCATAAAAGGGAATAAAAGACCCCCAAAACACAACCAGACTGCCCCCTTCTCCTAAAGAAAAGAAAAATCCATTCTCCCTAATTCGAACCTTGCTCAGGGACAGCTCGCGTGGCAGATTGCAGCCTAATTAGTTTAGAGGGAATTTAATTCAATTAACTTTCCACAGCTCCGCGCGCCCCGCCGCCGGCCTGCTTTCAGAGCGCAGGGCCAGAGCTCGAGATCTAATTAGCGTGTTTGGAGAAGCTCTCCCGCGCGCGGCCATCTCTGCTCCTCCAGCTGTGGTGTGTGCGTGCGTGCGTGTGTGCGCGAGCTTGTGTATGTCCGCTTGCGTGTGTTTTCTCTCGGGAGAGTTGGTCTGGTTTTTATACTAAAAAGCCTTTTTCTACATAGATCCACCCGTCTAATTTAGAACACTGCAGTATAAACCTGAGATGTGGATGGCATACATAAATCTAGCGCTACTGATAGATGATTGTACATGATGTTTTTACAATCTACCCTGTTGTTTTGATTTGGTATATACGTGTATACTTCCAAGACTGTCGCTGCTTCAACTTCGAATGTGCAGAAGGACCACTTACATTGAGCATTCATTTTAATGACAACACTATTCGTGAATTAAAATTATCCTTATTCTCCGTCTATTTCCTGCTATAGGCCTTTCCGCCGTACTCCACAAAACGTAAAATGATCGGTGACATTGCTGAACTGAAGAGGGGCCTGTCTGCACCTGGCAACAGTCGTCAGGGTCCATGGTCTGTGTGTGTTGGTCCCGTCTGTCGGGTTCAGAGGTGAGTTTGCTGGGAAAGTTAAACTGTTTCCAATGCTACATTTGCGTTGCCTGTTTTCCAAAGCTGCGAAAAAGAGCAGTGACCTTCACTTAAGAGTTTAAACGTTAAAACGTAATCCCTTCAAAGAGCCACTGCGGCTTGCGGCGTGTTTGTCTCCGAGGGCCGTTAATCCGGGATAATGCCTTTGCGCGGGGGCCTGAGTGGACGCACGGGGGTTTAACTTTGGACTTTTAAATTCATGGGCGATTTAACGGAAACAGTAACGGTGGCCTTTCGCATTCATAGCGTCAAAGTCAACAGAGGCGGTAACAATAGCCACAAGAGGCTCCTCGAGACCCCGGAGTGGGATTCTAACGATCTCCCGAAGTTGCAAGACTCTTTCTATAGCTCCCAATGTGCCTTAACTTCGTACAGGCCTCTAGACACCTTGCTAAACCGAACTGGTCTTGTATGGACTAGAAGTTTGGTATAATTCATCCTCTATTGGTTGTCCCATTGAAGTGTATCTGCATGTTTTGCCTTGCAATCAAAAATGTATAATTTTGAAAGAAAACGGGGCACGTCTTATAATTGCTAATCAAATTCCGTTCATTATGGTTTTGGTTTTCCCATCGGTCTGACAGTAATCGTTTCCGATGGTCCTCCCATTAGAACCGGGCAACTCCCCGCCAACTCCCCGCCGTTACCGTAGACGGGGCGGTAAAACCGATAGCTGCATGCAGATTGGGCTAATGAAGGAAGGGGTGGGGGTAGAGAAAAGATTGATGAGACTGAGGGAGACTGGTGCTGCAGTGATGGATAGTTGGAGAAGAGGGAGATGGATGGATGGAGAAATGGAGAGATGGGAAACGGGGGAATGAGGGATCAGCATAGGATGGGACGGATAGGCTACAGGGTTAAGAGAAAGGCCGCGCCGGGGGTCGAGCCGGTATCTGTCCCCGGGCACGCGGTGATGGTCTGGAGCGCGCAGGGGTGTCAATCAAAAGAGTCTAACAGATCCGTCAAGAGAATCGTGACCAGTCCTTATAAGCATGATTAGAGCCTCGTGGTAAGCCATTACTGTATTGGTAGCCTAACCAAAACAGCAATCTTGTCAGTGATTGAAGAACTGTTTATTATGCGATTCAGAAAAATATTTCGAAAAATAAATGTTATTTTGTGTTAAATTACCAGAAGATGCAAAACAAAAAGGGCAATTAAAAATAATACCAAAAAATAATAATACACATTTTTCCCACAAATAATAACCCTAGTCAATATGTAAAATAGACAGTAAGCTGTCCACATTTCGCTTCACTCTGAAACGTTAATAAATCAAGACTCAGACGTGTGACGACTGTTCAAGAAAATTTAAGGGGAAACATTAGCTACTCTAATAAACAAAATCCACGACGAAAATGTTGGCTAATAGTAAACAATGATGTATCGTGCTCATAACCATATTCAGTGCGGTATTGAAATAAAACACAAACAAAACAGTGAAGAGTTTCAAATTAATTATCAAATAAATAATCCAACTATCACTGATTTAGCAGATGACTTGTGTTATTACGACTGTGATACGTGGGTTTCTAACCTAGCTATTCTGATGAATACTCTAACTGGCATAAATCACCTTAAGCAACGGCGTCTGTTAAATGTAAATTAATCCAATTGTTATAGGATTGCCAATATCTGTCGGTTTACACGGAGGTGTATGTAGTCTGCTTATAGCTGTCTAAAGGTTTTTTAAATTGTTACTTTTTAAATCTGGAAATAATAATACATGACATTGTTTTATGCTTTAATCAATTTAAGGCAGTATTTTTAAAAGTCAAAGATGTTGAAAACAATCTCCCACATGAACTGCATGCATCATGTATCCTAGCATGCATATAGCCAGGTTGATGAATCATGAATCCTAGCATGCATATAGCCAGGTTGATGAATCATGAATCCTAGCATGCATATAGCCAGGTTGATGAATCATGAATCCTAGCATGCATATAGCCAGGTTGATGAATCATGAATCCTAGCATGCATATAGCCAAGTTGATGAATCATGAATCCTAGCATGCATATAGCCAGGTTGATGAATCATGAATCCTAGCATGCATATAGCCAGGTTGATGAATCATGAATCCTAGCATGCATATAGCCAGGTTGATGCGACCCACCGTGCTGTACATCTTGATGCCGTGACTCACTGAGAGCTCGTGTCAGCCAGACTATAGGTTCAGTGTATTAGTTATGTCGCCAACCTTATCCTAGAGCTTGTCACGGGGCATAAACACAAACTTTTCAGTTGAGAGGCAGAACTCAGCGGCCAACAGTCTGTCACATTCACCTGCTTCATTTTAACCTTTATTTGTCATTGAGGTAGACGCGGTGCTGAAACAGCGATAGAAAGCTAGTGTGGCCGGCCGTCTGCCATGCACCTGTTGCTGTCAAGGCAAAGATGAAAGTGTGACTTCAACACGTTTTGTATTTATGTAATTCCTTTCTTCTGCTCTGTGAGGCTATTAGAATTAGGTATACGGTGCGTCTGTATACATTTGAGTGTAGAGAGAACTAGCGCGTGCATATGATTTACCCGGTGATGGATGAGGGACGTTGCTCGATGGGGTCCCGTCGGCACACCAGCCATTCAATCCCAAATTACCTAAATGCACCATGACGCACCCGCTCGAGGCGGCCGGTGTCTAACCGGGTTAGAGTCAGAGTGCACGATAGCTCTATGACTAGTGGTGCCAGGTCTGTATTGGGAAAGAACACAGAGAAAAGAGAGAATAAGAAAGGGGTGCAAAACATGTTCAGAGGCCTCGAGTATGATCCTGGGTCCAACTAATGAACGCTCCAACGACCCTTTTTGAATAGGAGAAACCCGGGGAACAGACACCTTACAAAACAAAACATTTAGCCTACCAATAAATATGAAACGATTCTTCAAAAATATCGCAATCACACCAGTTTGCCTTGTGTTGAAATATGTATTGGACATTTTGTTTAGATAATACATTTATCCAGTTGATAATCTACCGTAAACCGATTAAGCGAAACCAGCACGTGGTGGTAGTGTTAAAACAACATATTGAATAGTATATTGAATTAATGTTTACAAACGAATGTTAAAGGAAGGGGTGCATCGTAAAATAGTACATGAAATCAATCAATCATTTAAATGCACTCCTAACATCATGCCACTTTTATAAGCTGCAAAATGTTAGCATTGGAATGAAAATGGGGAAAAAATTTAAAACCAAGAATGCAAGTTACAATTGGCCATATATATATGGTAATGTTAATGGGGACCACGGGAGATATGAGGCATCCAAATGACTATACACGATAAGTGTACGGGCACGAGCATGTCCATGAATAAGCTATGAATAACCGATAAATAAAATGAACTCATAAATTGTGACTGCATGTTATTAAAATTGTATTATTGTAGGTCTCAGATACTGCTGTATAATCGTTGTTGTAAGTTAAGTCATTATCCGCTTCCTCGTTTTTGTGAAGTAATGTACAAGTCAATACATGAAAAAGTATAGTTACTTAAAGACTATTTGGATGTGGTATATGGCTAATATTCCCCGGTTAAGGAGTGTTTTATGGGCGACACGAACTGTGGTACATTGGCCGTATACCACAACGCCCCGTGGAGCCTTAATTAAATTAATGTACGGTTACAAAGGCAATTAAGAGAGTAAAACGGATTCTCCCTCCCTATACCTTTGGGATGTTCGCAACCATAGATACTAGAACATCTAGAAAATCTATGGTCTTCCTTCGTATACCACGGCTTACAGACAATTGTCAATCTGTATTCGAACCACCGGGTTTTAATGGCTGAATGACCCTGAATATGTAAGGACCCTCCCGGCGCTGACTGCCCTGACACACATAACTCATTGAAAACTGGGCCTGACTGCTGCCCTGGCGACACCACCATTTGCCACGCAGTCAGACAGCATACGTTTTCTCGAAGATTCTTGACGGTACTAATATTGTTAGAGAATTGTCTGAGAATCCCCCAGTATGGAATACTTACAGCACAAGCGGGTTATTTAAGGGATGAACATGGCAGGGCGGCGGGTTATAATGTCATTAGACGCGGCCACTGGCCAGGCAGTGTTAATACGAGAAAAGCCCTTTGCGGCTGCGGAGAAGTGCTCTTTTACATATAAAACCCCATTACATACCCCTCCCCAAACACACACATACACACACAAACCACTAGCCACATTCCCATAATCAATTTATTTCGTAGTTAATTTATAGTTTGGATTATATTATTTCGGCCATTCTCATCTAACAAAAATACTCTTAATTTCTCAAACGCACTGGCAAAGGAAAAGAGAATACGCAGTAGTAGAGATAGCAGAGGACAACCCTGCTTTTGGCGACTGATTACATATATTTAATGGAACTAAATCGATTAAGTGTTCACTTCAATTTAAGCCATGAAGTAAGAGTAGATGCTGGTATGCCACTATGTTGTAACCACTCTGGTCCTGCTGGTAGGCCAAAAAGCGCGTGTCAGTGTGTTTCATATCACATCGGGTGCCACTGAACAATAACTAAACCAATTTATGGGGCGTCAATGCGTTTATGAACGCGTTCCATGGGATCCATCCACAGATTGAAACGCGTTTAGTTTGATTCTGGAGTGAGACACCGAGTTGACACTGCCAAGCCCCATGCATCTCATTCTCATACAGATACGGTGGCTCGTGTACTAGAAGATCAAATAAAACATTTAATTTCAAGAATCTGAATCATATCAGTTTTCTCTGGAATAGTAAAGACGTCTAGCTGAGAGGGTTAACTTCGTACGCATTAGTAATGCATGAGCAGTGGGAGGGGGCTGGCCGCGCGATGCCCCCCAATAGACTCTCGAGACATTGTCATGGAAAGAGACCACCGCCTCGCTATTGTCTCGCGGACTGCCAAGTTTATTATAAACACTGCGCGAGCTGGCCGGTACGCTGTCATACCGATCACTACGCGGAGGAGTTCAGGGAGGGAGCAAGAGAGACACGGACGTGAATGGAGAAGGAAGATATTCATGCAAACTGAAAATAAAGACATTTCAGGAATATTGCTGTCAATGAAGAGAAAAGGACGTATCGAAATATAGGCCTATGGTAAAATATATTATGGTTTGACGGGAAACAAGAAAACAGATTTGGAGTGAGGAACTGATAACTTAGGGACCTAAAGCCGGTCCTTGGAGAAATTATAAAAAATAAACTAATTCTGTTGTCTTCTCTAGCTCTAAACGTTTTAATTACTCTCAAATTCTGAGAAGTTAATTTCATCCAGGTTTGCCCCTGAGTTGGCCGTCCTTGCGCCTCCATGTATAAGATGGATTACTCCTACCTGAACTCCTATGACTCGTGCATGGCGGCCATGGAGGCATCGGCCTATGCAGACTTCAGCTCTTGCAGCCAGGCCAGCTCGTTCCAGTACAACCCGATCCGGACAGGATTTGGTGCAAACCCGGGCTGTCCGCCCCTCAGCACCGCAAGCTGCACACTGGGAGCCCTGCGCGAGCACCAGCCCACACCTTACTCCACAGGTAAGAGTATGCATTGTGCATGGGAGCGGGTAAAGTGGGGCACGAATTGGTAATCAGGCAGAAAATAGCTCATCGCAGTTTTTCATCTAGAGGGATATTTCTGGGGTTGGTACAGGCCGTGGCTAAAGCGTGAGATTTTGTTGTGAATGTATACGTAATAACGACGTGTTTGTTATACAAACTAACCAAATAATGAAATTCGTTGAATAGATGAAAATACAATTAAGCCTAAATATTGTGTTTTACATTGCCATATCTATTCTAGTGAAGGGTTCAAATATATCATTAATGTGTTTTTTTGTCATGTGAACAATTCAATCAGGGAGAATTTCGTTAGATGGCCAATGTATGTGTAATTTCAACCAATCTAATTTGTAATCTATTTAATCAATTTCATAATAATTACCATAACATTAACAATTTGGTTTTACCGTAATTTTCTTTTTCATTCGTTAGGCACTTATTTACACACTTTGACTGACCACATTTTCTTTTATATTTGAATGTTGAAACATTTATAAATTAAGTTGGAGCCTCCTTCGATTTCGTTAACCTAAAACGCAAATGTGCTGATGATTTCCTGAGGAAACGAATTATCTCAAACTTTTTAGATCAAATTGTTTTTAAAAGATGTTTCCATTTCGGATCGAATCTGTCTACGCACAGGACATTATAGAAGTTCTCTCTCATGCTTTTGAAAAAAAAAACATGATTTATTGCAGAATATCGTTCTGTAATAATCGGGGTAATATGACACTTTTAATTTAAAACATTTTCAGTTAAATTAAAATGAATGTATTCGGTTATACCATGTCATTCAATGCTCTTATTCACATTTTGCTATATGATATTTAGGCCAAGTCAAAGTAAATTGTATTATTTAACACATTGTTATAATGAGTTTAACACAGCTATAATGAGTATGATATAATTAGACTAATACTATGCATTTGCATAACAATTATTACATTTAAAATGGTGGGCTACTTTGCCATAGACTGAAGCAAAATATAAACATATATGTAAATAACATTGTCAATTATATAAATATGTGAATTACCTAGGACTACTGATAGTAACTTAAATAAGTTATAAATAGTAAACCTAATGTTCAGGACAACATTTTTTCAGCATCAAGTTAAAGTCAGATTTAAGCAAGTCTAACTAGTCGAAAAATACTTTGAAATTGTTTTCTCCATAATTCAATTAAATGATTATTTTTATTATGAATGATTGATTCCGCAGTTCCATACAAGTTCTTCTCCGACCCGTCTGGTTTGAACGAAAAGCGGAAACAGCGGCGTATCCGGACCACCTTCACAAGCTCACAGCTGAAAGAGCTGGAGCGCGTGTTTGCGGAAACCCACTACCCGGACATATACACGCGCGAGGAGCTTGCCCTAAAGATCGACCTCACCGAGGCACGGGTTCAGGTGAGTCCAGTGGTTTGGTGAAAACTTCAATTTCGCTGTATGTTGTGAGATATTACCCTGTTTGCCTAGTAAAATATATATTGATAAAAAGAGACGCACTATTACTGTCAATATTGTGGCCATCAACGAAACTGTAATGTCTGTAAGATAAACAGTGTGTAAATAAAAAACAAAATCAGTATTGTGAAAACCGGATACAAAGATTTCCACAACAAAATGTAAGTGTTAAATTGTGCTTCATTGTCCCCTTTTCTCAATACTGACCCATACACACAATAATTCCTCTATTTGAGTTTTGCTTTAGGACTAGTTTGTCTTATGTATTGATTTTGCTGCTGCTGTTTTTCATAGATGTGTGTTAAGACAGTTGAATCTGACTAAACTACGTGTCTTTCTGCATCAGGTGTGGTTCCAGAACCGCCGGGCTAAGTTCCGTAAGGTGGAGCGTGCTGCTAACTCTAAATCAGGCAACGGCAACGGGGGCTCAGGAGGGAATAATGGAAGTACTGGTGGGAAAAAGGGTGAGCCTAGGTCTTCCTCAGATGACGACGAATCGAAAGAGTCCACCTGCAGCCCGACCCCTGACAGCACTGCCTCACTGCCCGGCTCGGCCAATGGCAACATGGGTAGTCCAGCCAGCCTCAGCCCCAGTCCCGCCCCTAACGGCGGCTACTCTAACACCTCCAGCTCCCCTGTCCTCCAGGGGCTCAAACCCCCTGGCTGGCCCAGCCTAGGCCCTTCAAACCCTGGTATGGCCCAACCCGCAGCCCAGGCTCCTGAGCTGCTGAAGGCGTGGCAGCCAGCAGACAGTATGACAGGGCCATTCGCTGGAGTGCTCTCCTCCTTCCATCGGAAACCCAATGCCCTGAAGACTAACCTGTTCTAAAGAGAGAACCACAGTACTCTCCCTTCTAGATGATAAAGACATGGAGCAGACATCTCCAGTATAACTATATCTGTACTCCCCTTTCCCCTCTAACTTCTGCTTCTGGAGGGGACCAACCCTTTAATTTATCACAACCTGGACTCTAAGTGTCAGTTGTAGTGTGTCAGGGTGCGTGACTGTTTGAAGTGTTTCACGCATCTCATATGGGGAGTGTGTGTATGTGTGCGTGTGTTAGTTGTTCTGTATGTTGAAACTCCAACAAAGATACACATATTGACCCTCCCTCCCCTCGCAAACACACATACAAACAGAAGCCAAACGAGGCATTAGGAGACATTGTCATGCACTTAGTAACAGTAGCTCTGAGGCCCTGTGCCTGGTATGTGAGCCAGCCTGGGCGGAGCTAAACAGTCGGTCTCCCTTGGGAGAATCAGGGGGACAAAACCCAAAACTGTTAACAGCAAGCACAACTTCCTTAATACCGCTGGCAGAGAGCAAGGAACCCCCAAATCCAATTATCCCTGGAAAGGCCAGTCCACACCCCTTCTCACAGCCTCACTATCCCTCAGCCAGTGACCCCACCCCCCCCCACCCCCGAGACAGTTACTACGGTCAGACAAGCAGCTCAAACATCTCATGAGCCGTACTCCTTCACCCTTTCCAGAGGTGCCCCCTCTTGACTGACCGACCGAGGAAAAGGAGAGCAAAGGTTAAATAGATCAGTTAAAGGTTTCAGGAGGTTAGCAAGATTTTCTGACCGTGGCTTGAGAAGTGGTGGACCGGTGGTCGGTCGATGTTACTGCATTAAACACAAGACCTCGCACCCAAGCATCACTTGAGGTTGGTGAAAGTCCCCAAGACAACTATACTTGTGGTGGGTTTATTTATTGATGAGAAAATAATGGAGTAACAATAAAGTGTTTTTGTGTGACAAAAGGAGTAGATCTTTTTAAAAAGACAGATATCAAAATGTTGTAATTGAAATGATTTGTAAATAGTAATATAAATATTAGTTCTAGTGTTTTTTTCCACCCTCCACATTGCTTTAATGTGTCCAAAGAGCATCTCTCAGCTCATGGGCCATTTTGTCATAAGGTTAAAGGGAAGGTTTTTAGCAGTTGTGTGAAGGGTTATAGAGCTGCTGTAATATTCTGTCAAATAAATCTACACTATAAAAGAACTGCTTAAACTCTTAAAGTGGTTGTGTTTAACTTTCTATGAAAATTAATGGAAAGCCAAGAGACCAACCAAGAGACCATTATAGTAAATTAGTTGATCACCTAACCATCATTCTAACGCACACGCACACACACTTAATGTGCTGCTATACGATACAGGCTGTGTCGCATTAACATAAACAATAACGGTGTTTTCTTGTATATTTTCAACTCATATTGGCCTTACCGAAACACAAGCACCTTCGAGTGTCACAACACACAAATGGCGTTTACAGATTAAATATTAGTTTTTATTAGCGACTGACCGACAACATGAGGTCGATGGTTACACTGTTACAGCACGAGTCTGGAGATGCAGACATTCTGTACAACAAATTACCCAAAGAGGATGTCGGAGAACGTGGCTGGAGAAAGAAAACTGGAGAGGACAACAGGGAGACGGACCTGATGGGTAAAGGCACTATGGAATGAAATTTACCTACTTCATATGTCCTACGGTAGAACTGCTGACAAATACACAGAAAATAAGACATTCACTCACATTCCTCCTGGTTCCACTTATTGTGCGGGACAGTCCGTTTTAGCAACAGTCAAAGGTCAACATGTACATTCATATAAAACAAGTGAACGTTACAGTATAAAGTTAACAAGACAAACTTGGTGTATTCTGTTTTTTTTACCCTCGTGCCATTGATAGGACAACAGCACCATCAGGTGGTGAAATGAGCGATCAGCAGCCTGTGATATGTGGCAGTGTTTTCGCTATGGATCCCAAAGTCCCGCTGCATTGGCTGGAATACCCTCGTTTCCTCCGGTCCCAGTAGACGCTAATTAGTACATGGACCACTGCATGTTGGGTACAGAAATTCATGCTCCAGGAGGAAGGAGGGCCACGGGAGCCCGGCAAGATACAACAAACAATAACATATTGGTTTAAGGAGGTTGGGAACAGGGTCACCCACACAGGACAGTGCTGGCTCGGTCCTCTGAATTCCCTTTATCTCAAACATAAAAACATGCACACTAAGAACATCACAAATGATCCTACTAATACTCCTTTTGATGAGCAGAATAAGAACAATACTAAACTCAGTTTCAGCAAGGTGCTCTCGTTGGCTGAGGCAAGGTGAGGGATACCTAAGAAAGGCTCTTGCTGCGTGCATACCATCTTGTGACTGAGGAAAATCCACTTTTGTTACTCATTGGAAATCATTCCCGAGCTCAGGACTTCCCACACACACTGAACATTGACATCTGTTAGAAGCATCTTTCCTTAATAACAGCATTTCTGGTTGTGAAACCCTTTTAAAAATCAATCAATTGATATGGTTCCAGCACAGAATAAATTGCATACTAACATAATTGCTGTACTTTTTGTTGGTGTTCTCAAGTTCACATGTGAAATCACGGCTCCTGGAAGTTGCTTCGGAGTTCCCAGATCTCAGCAACATTCTTTTGACACTAGAGGTTTGCTTCCTACCGGGAACATACTGGTTTCTCAGGAAGAGGGGAGGTTTCAGGTGTGTCGGACAATTAGGAGGTGGGCAGGTCCTTGTAGTGATGTCTAACCCAGGACTGAAATCTTTCTACAGTTTAAATAAGTCTGGCTAACGCGGTAGCCACATTAACAATGACACAATTACGGTCTTAAAAAAGGACGTTTAACAAATCTGTCAAATTGAGTGCAATTTATCTCAGAAGGCACAGTCTGGCATAGGTTGTTCAGCTCAGTTAAGCTGGGTTTGGCCCAGAATGGACTAGTTCAGGCTGGTTCAGCTCACTTCTGCTGTGCCTGCTGTTTCAGGCTCTCCAACAGAATCTGCTTGTGGGCGGGATCTAGAACCCCCGCCTCTTCCAGGTCCTCCTCTGTGATGTCACTGTGAATGAGGAAGCGTATTTGATGAGATTCAGGAAGGGGTTTATTATTTTTTTAAACTGGAGGGTTGTTCGTGTCTACCTGAGGAACTCCAGGTCATCCCAGCCGTTGTGAAGGAGTCCCTCCTCGTAACGCTCCAGGCCAAGTCTCAGTAGCCACTCCCCAACAGAAGACTCCCCGACAGACAATGACAAACTGCTGCTACCCCACAGCGCCTACACAAACACATGCGTACACACTTACAACCCTGTTTCTAGTGAGGACACACATTCAGTAAAACAAAGTTATTTCCTAAAAGATGTCAGGACCTTTGGCCAATACTCCATTGACAAGAAGCTTTACCTGACATAAGGAAATACTAATAATAAGGGTTAGGTTAGATTGTGCTTAGGGTTTGGTTATATTTTGAGGGAAAAGTTAGGTTATTGAGGTTAGGTGGCTCAAGTCAAGGGTAAGTTTAGGGAAACTAGTTTTTTTTAAAGGTACTAAATTGCCGGTCTGTACTTTGCTAGACCTTCGGTTCTCACTAGTAAAAGAACAACATGCAAGTATGTGTGCGCGCACCTCCTCTGGCAGATCTTCAGCGATAATCTCGGTGATGGGGGCCCGGGGAGGGAAGGTGCGACAGGCGTCCCCCAACCCCTGACCTCTGGTGTGGGGGGGCGCAGAGGGGGCACGCGGGGTCGGGGAGTACTCGCTCTCGCTCAGCGTCTTCGCCATCTGCAGCACAGAGCACGACTGGTCGTCCAGCCCACCGGCTCCTCCCCCTCCTCTCCTAAAACCCTCCCCGAGGCAGAAGGCGGGGACGGGATTGGCTGCAGGGATCTTCACCTCAGCCAGGTCAGGGTAGATGGGGCGGGACTTTGGGAAAGAAGTGTCCGCCGTCTCCAGGGCTCCTTTGGGTAGGGGGGGAGGGGGGAAGTCCGGAGGAGGGCGGTTCAGCGTGGCCCCTGCCGGCACCGCCACCCCGACAGCCACAGCGCTCCCATCCTCCTCTGAAGAACCCTCCTCGCTGATAGCGCGGACAGGCTGACCGGCCGTGTGCCGGCGGGGTTGTGAGGGCCCAGAAGGGGGCTTCCCCCGGCCCACTCCAAAGGCCGCCGTCTTGCCGGCTGGGGGGGAGCAAGGGGAGGGGAGGAGCTCCGAGGACAGTGCTGCAGCCGATTGGTTAGGAACGCCCTCCAGGATGTAGTAGGCAGGGTTATTGTAGCTGTTGTTCTTACAGGTGGACGGGTCGACCTCAGAGTCCTGCTTGGCTCTGGAATATAATAACACACAGAGAATGAGGAGTGTGAACAATCTGCGCGCCAGAGACAGTTTGCTTGCGTTTGCATTACCTGACTGTAGTCCCCTCCTCTTTGGCGCTCCTTTCCACCTCCTCGCTCACTTTCCCAAGCTCCGCCCCCACATGTTTGCGTGTCAGCGACGGCCTGCGGGACAAGGAGGAACGCATTAAGAGCATGCCGTGGAACGCTGGGAAACAGAAACGGACTCAGGGTTCCAGTTGATTCAGGGGGTGGTACTAACTTGACGTAGTCGTGTCCAGATCGTTGCGGCAGGGTGGATTTGCCTTTAGGACCTCCGGTCTCATCCTTATCCACACTGATCCACTCTACAGAACACACACACACACTACGTGTTTACTCCTGAACGAACACGAACACACACGAACACACACACACACACACACACACACACACACGGTTACCATAGAGCCTCTCCCTGGTGCCCATCCTCTCAGCGGGCACGCGGACCCTCATGGACCCGCGGATGTTGCCCGTCTCCTCCCCTCTGTGAGAAAGGTAGGTGTGGAACTGCTGGGCTGTACTCCCTATCATGGACTTCAGAGCCAGCACACACTCTCCTGAGAGACACACACACCGTAGAAAACACACACAATGAGTTGAAGGCACAAAATTGTAGATGAAGCTCGCGCACACGCTCGCGCACACGCTCGCGCACACACCGTAGGACTCGTATCCGTCCAGGGACTTCACCGTCAGCAGCAGGTGTTGGTCCTGGAGGTATTCTATCTCTGAGAGGAGGGGCTTCAGCGTGGTCAGCTGCTTATTGGACCAGCCCACGCGGAGGAAGTTGACATTGTCACTGCTCTGACTGTCATTCTCATAACTCTTCTTAAACTCTACAGAGATGGAACGACAGAGACGGTCAGAGAGAGATGATCGTGCATCATCCAGTTTTACCCAGTGTCCCCGAGCCCGGTTTCATGAAAGCATCATGACTGTACATCAACTCTGTTGTTGCTTGCTTTCCGGGGTTTCAGGCTGGGTATCTGCAAAAGCACTGGGTGACAACTGCTGATGGAATAAAGGCTTTATGAAATACATTTGACTGATTGACTGTGACTAACAAACAGTTTTAAGATGCTTTTGGGACCCTCTACCGCTGGTCCTGGAAAGCTGAAACACATCTGGTCTCTCAGGACTGAATTCTCAGGAGGAAAAACTGAAATATGTAGACTAAATGTTTTAGCCCTTCTGAAGCCGTCAGAGTGGCAACTTGTGTGTGCGGATCTCACCCTCCAGGCAGGTAGAGTAGAACTCGATGAAGAACTTGGTTCTGCTGGCGGTTTTCACTATAGCCTCGATGCACTCAAATTCAATATAAGCCTGCTCAGAGGTTTTAGGGAGGCCTGGAGAACCGGGTCGGGGAGAAGCACAGCGTTACAAACCCCGCCAGGTCCGGTGACATCACGACAAACTGCGGTGGTTACAGACAGCGGACGTACCTTTCTTTGAGACGAATTGTGAGGTGACCCCGACTTCAAAAGTGGCAAACACTGGGGAGTGGTCACTGGTCACGATGTCATCCGTACAGCCTGAGAGGAAAACAATTTCATCAACTATGTGTATGAGGGAAATAAAAGGAAAAATGTCTTTAAAAACATAGACAGGCTTGTAAAAACGCTTCAACTAGCGAGCGCACTATGACCCGGTTGGTGTTGAAAGTATGACAGCATCATGAACGCTTGTCCTGGCTGATTGAGTGTAACGGGTGGAAGCTGTGCATCTCTTTTCATTAGGCATGAGAGAGGTGTATTAGCTACTTCTTCTAGTAGTTTTATTTCACACCTATGAATGAAATTTGTTACGGCCTCCTTTGATGTGCATCTCATCATGTCGTTCGGTTTCTCACACTACTTTGTTCGACCATTTCCCGTCACCTATGTAGAAGAACACATTCCTAGGTAGGCATCTTCTGTTTATCTGCCAGGAGCCCGACCCACCAAAAGGAGTCGCTGGAGAGGCAGCCCTGTCCGACATCCACCTGTCCACCCTGAGCAGCTCTAAACTGCCCTCTGCTGGACCCTCCTAGAACTGCTGGTAAGTTGCAACCAGGATTCCAAATCCTACAGCTGCACCGGAAAACCTGTGACTTAACACCACTCAGCCACTCAGGCAACCACAAATGCTTCCAGGAAACCAACTGTGTGTAGACTAAGTAACACAAGCCAGTGGGAGGAGCCTAAGACAACTGAAACAGCATGTATTCATGGGTTATTAAAGAGGCTAACAGGGTCTTACCATAGGAGTTACAGACAATGTGAGTCTCTGGATATGACTTCCAGAGGATCCTGTCACACCAAGAAGGGACATTAGTCCTCATCTGAGGGGGAGAGAGAGGGACACACATTGATACATGAACACAGAGAGAGAGAGAGAGAGAGAGAGAGA
>JACXGJ010010982.1:0-20734 GCA_016801105.1 Esox niger | reverse complement strand
ATATATATATATATATATATATATATATATATATATATATATATATATATATATATATATATATATATATATATATATATATATATATATATATATATATATATATATATATATATATATAATGTGAGGCTAATCCAGTAAATGTGTTTTATGTTGGTAGAGCTCACAAAATAGCTGGATTTGCAGAGCTACAGAAGCAAGCAAACTGATGGTGCAAACGAAAACAGTATTAAAGCACTACATTTAGTGTTTCCCTCAAATATTGCTCCTTAGAAAATTGTATGTAATTGTCCCCTCCCAACTTGATATTAGATTTTCGCCCCTGGTAGGACAACCTCATGGGACCAGAGAAAAACAGCCGTACTAGGTAACAACTGCCCAAAAAAGTAACGATAACCCATTTTCCTGTGACATACGAAGTTAGAATTTTGTTCTCTATAATGATCCCATCCACATTAATCAATTTACTTACTGATTTATTGATGCCCACATATACTGATTACAGGTCCACGCTTAGGTAAAGTATTCACATAGTTAACCAAGAGTTGCCACGATGGTATGCATGAAACCCAGAAGGGGCCGGGCCCAGTGTGGCAAACCACAGGACAACTACGATGATGGACCCTCCCATAGCAGAAGAAGAGCCAGATATAATCTGTATAACCATGTCTGTCTTGACTGTCAGTGTTTGAATCAGATGTAACTGTAACCACCTGGTCCTTAAGATTCAGGATGCTTTAATATGTAATACATTTATTATTTTAATATAAATTAATTACATCTTCCACAATCTGCACAACAGTTTTCAGGTGTGCCAACACTTCTAATGACCAGCAAGGCTTTTTAAATGATTTACCTGGATTAACAAACACAAAATGCCATTGGAACACAGGACCAATGGTTTCTGATAATGAGCCTCTGCATGCCTACAGTATGTTCCATTAAAAACCATCAGTTTCAAGCTACTGTTGTCATTTACAACATTTAGAATGTCTATACTGTACATGGTTTAAATAGACTCTGGGCTTAGCCCACATGTATCAAACAATTACAATTTATACTCAATATGTTCACCTGGCACAGCCAGAAGAGGACTGGTCAACCCTCGGAGCCTGGTTCCTCTCTAGGTTTCTTCCAAAATGTCGGCTCTCTTAGGGAATTTTTCATAGCCACTGAACTTTATCGCCACTGTTGTTTGCTCCCTGGAGTTTAAGGTCAGGTGTTTTGTGAAAGCTGATGTAAAAAGGCTTTATAAAATACATTTGATTGATTGATTGATACACTGTACTTCTGATAAATGTTATGTTATTTTAATGGACAGAGTGCGCTTTTCTTTAAAAAAACATGTACATTTCTAAGTGACCCCATTTGTACAGTAGTGTGTGTAATTTGTAAAACATATTCGTTTTATTGTCACTTTGGTGACAATATTCGTTTTATTGTCCCTACTATCAAGAGTGTAGTGCAGGATTTCAAAACTCTTTCAGAACACAGTATTGTTGTGTCCACAAATGCAAGTTAAAATTATACCATGTAAAGAATAAACCATATATAAAAAAGGTCCAGAAATGTTGCCGCCCTCTCTGAGCCTGAGCTCATATAAGATGGACTGAGGCGAAGTGGAAAACTCTCCTGTGTTCTAATGAAACAAAATGTGAAATTATTTTGGGGAATCATGGACGCTCTGTCCTCTGGACTGAATAGGAGAGGGACCATCTGGCTTGTTTTCAGTACACAGTTCAGACACAAGCATCTCTGATGACATGGGTGACTTGCGCATCTGCGAAGGCACCGTTAATGCTGAACAATATTGACAAGTTTGGGAGCAATATGCTGCCATCCAGATGACATCTTGTTCAGGGAAGGCCTTGCATATTTCAGCAAGACAATACCAAACACCATTCTGCATGTATTAAAACAGCAGACCTGTCAGCCATAGAAAATATTTGACGCTTAATGAAACGAAAAATACGACAAAGGAGACCCCGAATTGTTGAGAAGCTGACATCCTATGTCAAGGAAGAATGGGAAAACATTTCACATTCAAAACGACAGCAATTGTTCTCCTCAGTTCCCAAACGATTACAGAGTATTGTTAAAAGAAGAGGTGATGCCACACAGTGGTAAACATGCCCCTGTCCCAACTTTATTGAAACGTGTTGCTGGCATCAAATTTAAACTAGACATGTATTCATCCAAAAACAATAACATTGATCAGTCAAAACATTTGATATGTTGTCTTTGTACTATTTTCAATTAAATATAGGATTATATTATTTGCACATCATTACATTCTGTTTTTATTTGCTATTTCGCAGCATCCCATCTTTTCTGGAAACAGGGTTGTAAAACAAATCCCAAAACAGATGAAACTTGTGTGCATCATAGAGGACAGGTCTAGAGTTCTTCAGAATCAACAAATGTAAATTATTGTTTTCAGAAGTCTTCTGAAATGTGTTTGTCATAGAGAAAATGTCTAGAGTTCTTATGAATCAACTAACGTAACTATTTCTTTTCAGCCTAACTTACTGGTTTTGTCGCAACATCTTGTGTTGAAGGCAACCATTAGAGAAACAAACTTTGCATAATCTGCAGAGAGGTTTTTCACAAAAAATGTCCAGTAAAGTTATTGTATATGAGCAGTATGATTTAACATACGATTTTTCCTTGTAGTTGTAGTCTAACGAAACCCACCCTGAAAAATGCAATGTATGCACCTATTTCTGTATGTACATTGCTGTGATTAAATTTAAAGAAATAGAAATGTGTTGACATGTTGGGGTAAAGGAATAATAATTAATTACATGGTAAAACCTGCTAAATGAAAAACACACTACCCCCCATCCCAAACAGACATACTTACCCCTCCCCCATTTTTGAGAATGTAGATGTTAGTCTCATAAAATCAAAAATAGAAATCAGCCATTTCATTCTGTGCATTCTGTTCTTGGAACTAATGCCTTACCTTCAAAATGGAAAAGGAGCAGCATTCCAATAATAAAACAGAAAACACTCTCCATTTTCTGTGTTGATGTCCTTCTTCACTAGACCTAGTTTTTAGGTCTTAGTCTTCAGTTCCAGTTGCTTTTGGGGATCTTCAAACCTGATTAGTCTGCCTGATGAAAAAAAACTGTTGAACTCTGTATTGTCAGTACTTCATATAAAGCATTCGCAGTTAACAGAAAAAATAGATAATAAAATACAAGCCAGCCCCCTGTGGTTGAACAAGAACTATGTAGAGAGGAAACTGTGCTGATGGAGCTCTGATAACCCATGATGTTGCTTTTCTAGCAAGTATATCAAATATTGACTGTTATAAAGTTATATTTTAGTCATTTAGCGAAAACTCTTAACCAGAGAGATGTACAGTTAATGTATTCTTTTTGAGATAGCTAGGTAGGACAAACACAACCCAGTAATAGCGGGAAAATGTCATTGCTGTCTGCTTGCTGATAGCAAACAATAAACAGAAAACTACCATGGTTACTGTTTTCATGTTGTAAAACATTAGGTAGTTGATGCTGAGTTAGCTCTTTGTAAACAATAAAAGTCTTAACCAAATTCATAATTGGCTGAATGTTCAACATTACTCAAAATAGTAATTCTTCAAGTAAAGGTTTTAGATGTGTTTCTGCTTTTCATACTTGGTATATGGAAATAGTGTTGGTGGGGTTTTTCCATGTACCACCACCGCACCACTGTAACTCAGACCTTAGCAGTGGATTAAGTCAACAGATTCAAGAACTGGTTGTTTGTCTGTTGAAGCAATTGATCAATATCTCCATACTAATGGTACATACTAACAATCTCCAAGATAGTATTTGATTTGGACTTTCTGATTTTACAGAAATTAAAACAGTCAACACAGCCAAAAGAATGCAGGTTTGTCACCCTTTGAGTTTGGGTTCATAAACTATAAAAAAAAAAATATCTGAGTAAAATGCTATCATTCCACAGTGAACGTTTTGATGTTTGAACTAGCACGCATGTAAAGCTAAACTCTTATCTTTTAATGATAGATAATGTAATCTTAAGCCATATACTTTTAGACAATATTCAATGCACCTGCTGTACAGGCTCTGTAAAAGGGTTATCTGAGGCAGCTAGCGGAGTAGGCCTTTGTTAGCGAAGCAGATAACATCAGAACTAGAGTGGGCTGCATGTTTGGGGGATAGCGTCAGCAACATTGCTATTCTGAAACAATGAAACATTAATTGAAAGGAGAAAGATATATGAAGTCCAGTATATTAAGATAGCGTTCATGCACTACTTTGTAATAGCCCTCAGGGTAGACAAATAAAGCACAGTAAATTATGTGGCTTATCCATGTCTCGTCTCTCCCTTCTTGAATTCAACACAGATTATGTGAATGGAGACTGCACTGTACGACTGAAGGGTCTAAATGTACCAGGCAGCCTAATGTATAAGGGACATGTGGGAGCATGGCAACATGCCGGTGTTAAATACAATCAGTTCCTCTTTATGAGGAGACGAAAGATGAAACCGGCACAGCAAACAGTGGAAACAGGGGGTACACAGTGGGAAAGGCTGGGGTATTAAACTCCCCTAGATTACAAAATATTCCCAGGGCTGCTCAATTTCTTCTCCACAAAAACATTAACTCACACTGTAAGGAACAAGCATAGAGTCTGTCTTTCGCAGACATTCAGACAGCTCTCCAGTGAAGCCTGATGCAAATTAAAAGTGTTCAGGTCTTAATCAGTGTATCACTGTATAATAAAGCTCATATTGACTCAACTCTTTCACCAGCCTTCCATTTTGGATCTACAGAATATTTTCAATAAACAGTTAATCTTGACTATTCAATCTGGTGTTCATGTGATATTCCTACGAACACCCAAGATAGCTCCAGATATTGGTTTTGATGGTTTGAAGCCTAGCTGTTGGTGCAGCAGGTGTTTTCTCTCTCCCTGGCTTCAGCCACTTAGCTAATCATTGCTTTCATAGCTCATTGAAAACTAATGAGGCCTGTAACCACATAGGCTATCTGTCATCCATGCCCATGCACTCTGATCCAGTCAAACACTCAAATCGCACAATGCAGAGGTCGGGTAAAAAAAGGAAGAATGCTCACTCTCCCTGGGGTCACACCATATCATTTAACATGATATAAAACCAGAACTTCATCAGACAGATACACTGCAAACAATTTACACAGCGTAAATAGACAAGAAAAGGGCAATGTCATAAATACCTGATTATGCCACCGGGTGGAGAATTTGAGCCCCAGGTCATTGACATGGCTCAATCAAAAGTGACCAGCCGGGAAGCCTTGTGGCCCATATACATTAGCATGACCTAATCAAAAAAGATAACCATCTATGAATTACTAGGCTAATTTAATGGTCTCAAATATAAACTTCTCCTTTGCCGAGATAATCCATCCACCTCACAGGTGTGGCACATCAAGATGCTAATCAGACAGCATGGGTATTGCACAGGTGTGCCTTAGGCTGGCCACAATAAAAGGCCACTTGAAAATGTGCCTCCAAGATTGTCTGAGACCAGCCAAACCAAATGATATGCTCTCATGGCGACTGTTTGCAATGTAACCTTTTTCCAACTTACAAGCAAATAGTTTATAAACTTACAATGACACTTCAGAACACACTTTAAATTAAGTAGGCCTGTTACAGAATTGACCTTGGGGTAATATTGTTTCTAGATGGAAACAAAAACAAAGAGTACAGTAGGGGCAGGCCACAGAAATGTATAGAAAGCTGACGGAGACGCCACCGCTAACCCGACATGGCAGATTGTTTGTGATTTCCTCCTCACTCTTCAATTCATGTTACTGAAAAGATCTCCGGGGTCCACGTGCTCTGTGTTCACTCCTTGTGTCTCTCCATGTTGCATTGGTTGAACGTCGTAGTAAGATTACTTGAAGGCAACCAGATTTGTGTCTTGTTCCTGGTAACCGCTCTGACAGCCCACCAAGGTTAATATTTGTTCTTCGGGGACAATGTCGTCAACGCTCTTGTTTATGGCGGTTGTGACTACTGTGGAATTGGATTAATCTAATTCACCCTATCACTTCCTTGGTGAGTGCATCACCGTTACTTCCTGTTTTAGGTTTTGGTTCTAGGCAGGAAGTTGTGGTCAGGATAGGAAATTGGTTTGTTTGTTCCATTTATATGCACAGTTCACATATTAAAAGGAGGCATTTTGTCTTAGGCCAAATTCTGACATAATTTAAGCAATTTATCTGGGCAATTAGTGTGCATTTGCTCACAAAACCACCATAGGTAATTAGAATATGTACACGTACATTTAAAAACACTAAAGAGCAAAAAGAATGTTGTGTTTGATACAGTGATCTGGACCGGTGCCTGTGACACATGCACGGCAGCGGGAACTCTCTTTCTCCTTTATATACTTTCTTGTTAGTCATGCCTGAGGAATAGTAACACAACTTTCTTGGTAGGTAATTCATATCTTGAGAGATGGCTAGATACCATTCAACATTTCAAGTGCCTTTTGGACAACATATGAACTTGTTCCTAATGTTACTGCGTTCATGTCTATCTGTATTTGTTATAGTGTTATATAGTGTTTGAGAGCGAATTAACACAGCTTCAACAAAATTTAATACAGTTTTCTTAGGTTGCCAAAGAATTTGCACAGTACTATAACTCATCGAGTGTAGACTTGCTACTTACTACACTTAGTTAAGACAACCGTTTTCAAGCTCAGAGGAAAAAAGTGCCACTCCATATGGTTGATTGAAACATTATTTAACAGTAATGTGGCTGGGTTACACTCATAGTAGGCCTTTACATGGTTTAAATGAGGTAACCAAAATCATGGTTCAGCATTAAAGACGGGACGTTTGAAAACCACTAAAAGCCAGCTTCGCAGTCAAGTCAAATTACTCTCATGGAAGTGAAGACAAAAATGCTGCATGTAAATGTTCTGCTTTGACCATATCTGTTATTTTTTGGGCAGCCTTACCAGAAAGATTTTTTTGCTGCTTCAGCCCCTTGTTTTAGCCACTAGCCAACTAAGAACCCCCATGTTCCAGTTCAAAGTTCATATGCTAGGTCAACTGGCTGATGTACCAGAGTGATCAATTTACATAAGGTCAACAAGGTTGATAGGAATCACATGTTGGATTCTGGGATTGAAAGCATGATGTCTTTGTCCCCCCGTCCCACTCTCAACATCCTAGTGATCATTGAGTAGATCTCTATAACTTTCTTAGTGGCACATGACCCTCTTGAGTGATTCACATCTCTCTTAGATTTAAAGATTGATTGGAATTGATTTAATTCTGTTTTGTGTGTATGATACACACACAAATTATAAAATGTCAGAGAGAAAGCAAAATTCTACAAAAAGGGATAGGCATATGCCAGGCTGCATATCCTGACAGAAGCCTCTTCTTTTTTCACATCATCAAAAACATCTTTCTCACTTTCTTCTGCTTTTCTTCTATTGCTATTCACATACTTATAGCCATCTCCGGAGCAGATCTCTCAACCACCTTCCTCCCAGGACAGCTGCCATGTACTCCTATTCACCCCTCCCAGGAATTTCAGGCGAATAATTGATTGAATCCTTGTCTTGGCCAGAGGATCTGACACTAGGATTCAGGCAGCGGCCAAAGGGGAAGTCACAAAACTAGAAACTGTGTAAGGAAAATGTAACTTAATACATACCCTATAATATTGTTTTTAATATCGGAAAGGTTCTGTACTTTGAGTTGATAGAATTGATACAGGTAATTTCTAAATCCATTAAAATGTTAAAATGATTAAAATGGCTTAAAATATAAGCTGACACCTCATATTCATATAATTTGCTGTAATTCAAAGAGTAAAATAATACTGTGACTATCCAAATATTTTTGCAGGAAACTGCAAAACATATTATGTTGCACTTTCAAAACCGTACTGTAAATTCTCGGACTACGAATAGATTTCTTGATATACTTCGAAGCTCTCTCATCAGTGAAAAATTAAATAAATCCGCAAATGATCTAATCAAGGATATAAACTCAACACTGTGAAATACTTTTGATACGGTTGCACCACTAAAAACAAAAGAAATACACAACAAGAAACTTGCTCCCTGGTACACAGAAAATACTAGAGCACTCAAGCAAGCCTCCAGAAAATTGGAGTGAAAGTGGAGCTCCACAGAGTTGGAAGTATTCAGACTAACCTGGATAGACAGTGCACTAAAATACCAAAAAGGACTCACGTCTGCTTGATCAGCGTATTTCTCCGATCTGATTGAGGTAAACAAAAAAAGTATATTTGAAACAGCTGCAAAATTTAAAAAAAAGCCATGCTCAACAAGTAAAGTGGATCTTCACTTTAGCTGTAATGAATACAAAAAACTTCTTTAATGAAAAGATCATCACCATTAGAAAACAAATAACTGACTCCTTAAATATTCATAGTCCCCAAAATCTCAGCAATTTGTGACAACTGCTGATGTAAAAAGGCTTAATAAAAAAACGTGAATGAATAAACCAAGAGTTTGAATTTATTGAAAGTATTCCTGAAACAAACTTTTATCATCTTACTTCAAAAATGGCATTGAGGTTTGTTGGATAACAGTGGAGATTCATTGTTGTTATTGTTGATATTTTTTTATTTCATTTTAGTCGCATAAAGAAATCTGTCATTGTTTTCAGAACATATCATTCCTAAAGTATTGACAATTAGATTGAAATAATATGTACAATATCTTGCAAAATATTCAGTATGGTTCACAGCTATTGTGTGGGTTAAACAAAACAGTGTCTGTTGGTAATAAAGTCATTTCAAATACATTTTGTAAACTATAAATAATAAAGAAATTACAGGCAATAGCTGTCAAAATGACTCATACATTAAGTATTATAAATGTAGAGCTTGGATTTCTGAATGCCTTTTACCTATATAATATATGCAGGCACTGTTTAAAATATGAAAAAATATACACATTGTTGAGAGATTAAGTGCCTCCAAATAGCTATTATTTTCCATAACGTAGGCCGAAAGAATTATGGTTGTACAAGGACCTCCCCTCTAGATTCTGACGCTTCTTGTTTTGTGGATGGATCATGTCTTGGTACCACCACCACAGACCTCTGGGAAGCTCCGCATTAACTTGTACATTGTCTATATCATTGGGTAAAAGATCAGGAAGTTTGTCAATGGGAGGTCCCTCGGTTGATGAAGTGGATAAATCTCTCAGAACATTGAGCACGGTGTTGTTTGGTCTCTCCCCTGTGGAAACAGAAAGATTGTGCTGTACTGAAAATACAACTGTAACAGTCATCACTTTTAAAACTCAAGCCTAAGTTACTCTTGATGTTTATTTAAATTAAGGATGAATCAAAACAAGTGTTTTGGTATAATGCAGTAATTTTATACTGAAAATGTAGATGTTAGAAGTAGCTCTCATCAAAACACACACTTTGTCTTTCAACCACAGATAATGTCATCTTAAGGGACACATTTAGGTTTTAATGTACATGGTGTACAGTACCTTCAGTGTAGTAGGGGTATCTGAGCATGCTAGCCGGAAAGGCCTTTGTTAGCGAGCCAGCTAACATCAGATACAGAGTGAGCTGCAGCATGTTTGTTCGTTAGTGTCAGCAACTCTGCAAGCCTGAAACTCACTGTCCTGCTAACTTTGTCTGTAAGGAAACACATTTATGACGTCCAGTACATTAAGACAGCAGTAATAGACAACATCATACTGTAATAGTCCTTAGGTAAAATAAAACTATCTACCCAAAATAAAGCACATGAGATGATATGGCTTAAACATACCTTGTCCCTCCCTTCTTGAATTCAACATATATTATGTGAATGGAGACTGCACTGTATGACTGAAGGGTTTAAATGTAAGAGGCAGTTTGATGTGTAAGGGATATTCGTGGTTGCCGGGCAACTTGCCAGTTGGACCTCAGTGTGAACTCCTATCACCCCCACTTTGTGAGGAGATGACAGATGAAACAGCACACAAACACAACATAGGAATCACAGAAGGGAAGGTTGGGGTATTCAACTCCCTTAGCTGACTTTACTCTCCAATATGGAATTACTGCTCCTTTTCTTCTCCACAAAAGTATGAACTCGCTCTGTCAGAAACACACAAGGATAATCAAACACATGCACACTTGTAAGCTAGCGTGCCCCCACACACTCACACTCCTGCACAGAAACTTCAAAGAGCATCAAAGGGCTGTGACATCATCAACAAAAGGGAAGTCCATTTAATTCAAGTCACCTGTTAGTTCTCTGCTACAGTCCTACGTCCAAATACATCTCTGGGTACTGATGATGAAGTAAACCATTTTAGAAATATATTTATTAAGTGAGCACAGGGCATTTTTGGGGCAAATTATATTTATTGAATTATTTTGGACAGTGAAGGGGAAGGAAAAAGAATTCCAGATTTCGGAAACACAAAATATTTTCAATAGCCAGATAATTGTTCTAACACCTAATTCCTAACCATTGTACTCCCTTCTCATAGCCAAAATATCTCCAGATGTTAATTTTACTGGAGGGGAAGCATAAGGGTTTGCCCGGCAGGTGTTTCCTCTCTGAGACGTATACAGTAGCTCTGATTAGGGTATCAATTGGTTCAGTGAAGTTCTGGCCTCAGCTAATGGGCCACTTGTTCTTCTGTTTTTTAATACCTACAGATCCAGGTTAACACATGCAATAGTTTTAAGATGAATTTTGCATGTTTCATTTTGAATTTGGATATGGAGTTGTAGGATCTATGTAGCTCTTTTGAAAAAATGATGGGAAATGATTTGGTATGACAATGAAAATGTGTCATACTTTTGTCAAAATGTGCTTATTCAACCCAAAAGACTGGAAATAATTATATTGTTTGGGGAAAAAACAATACATATTTTTCTCACGGCATACTGTGCTTTCCCTGACCAATGTAGATCAGCCTGTGGGTGTTCTAGAACAAAACCAACACCACCCCCTCCACTGAATATACAACATGTTGGTTTTATTTGTTTTAGCTCTTACTAGTAATTATAAAAAAAATCTTTGTAAATGCTGCTGATGAGTGTAACTTTACACTGACTGCTCATCTTAGCGTTCAGCTGATGGCA
Source organism: Esox niger (assembly GCA_016801105.1). Taxonomy (NCBI): domain Eukaryota; kingdom Metazoa; phylum Chordata; class Actinopteri; order Esociformes; family Esocidae; genus Esox; species Esox niger. The sequence continues at coordinate 9,636 of JACXGJ010010982.1, read as the reverse complement.
TGGTTTGTGGGCGTCGTACAGCAAAACTACACAAACCTACACGTTCCAGAGTAGTACTGATTCAAATGGATATTGCAGCTCCAACTATTTGGTCCTGGTGATTGTCTACGTGACAAAACGTCCCCTATTGAAGACTGGTGGATTTGGGTGGATTCAAATCCACCAGGCTCTGTGTGAAAATAGCAATGACCAGTGTGTTCCCTTGGCTCCCATTTTGATTGATGCATAAGGTGCATTTGTGCAACAAACGGTCCGATATTTACGGGCGTCTATCTCATTAGGGCACCAATCAGCAAAAAGACTGCAAATGACGCATACTGCTAATGCATTCACTGTAATGGCTTTCCTGGTTCGCAAGATTCTGCTAAACATGGTTAAAGAAAAATGGTGCAGTTAGCACAAACACAAAGGGACTCAGGTAACACATAATGACACGGAAATGAATTCATGCCAATGTGATGATAGACCCGTATAGGTTAAACGCAAAGGAGGCCTGGAACCGAACAGCTTCAGGCTGTTCGTGACATGCTTCAGTAAAACACACAGATCCCCTAATAGACAGCATGGATAACAAACTCAATGATTCCTCAGAGCAGAGGTCTTATTAGATTGCCTGACCCAATAAGGGATTAGCTTCACCTTGCACTTCTATGGTGCAAAATGGACAAACAGCCACTGCATTCACTACGATACGGAGAACGTTCAACCCGGGAGGTACAGTACACGGTGTGAATAAAGATAACAATGTACGTCCGAGGCAAAATAACATGGGCTTACCTGTGGTGCTGAATAGGAAGGCAATGTGGACCACGTCAACCGTGCGCTCTTCACAACCCACCCCAAGAGGGCTTTTGTAGGGTCACTCTGTCTGCGTCATCTTCCCTGTGGTGTCACCTGGTGTGGTCCCTTGGACCCCCCCCCACATCTATATTTCTCCTTTCATCACCTTCTTCTATTGGGGTCTCTATATTCTGCTCTTTGATTGCTGACATTCCTCAGAAATGAATTCCTTGAATTCTTAATTGGCCCCAGTGAAGGTTTTATTTCAACCTATCCGGTACACAATGTAGTACTATTGAGTTTTATGTCAAGATCATCTGGACACTAAACAAAATAATGGAAAAAGGCAAAGAAAAAATGGTTTGATGATTATGAAACCCAGCAGTTATATACTAATAATAATAGTCACTATTCATATTACACAAAAGAAGGTCTGAATGCTACAAGCGTCCCTTGCAGTTGTTAGTCCATTCCCCTTCCCCCAAAAAGGATTGGAAAAGCAATGCACTAGTGACATTCTTTGTAACTGATGTCATCTGTGTCTATTAATAAATGTTACACTGACACCAACAACAATTTTGCTTCAGTTTGAAAGAACTAGATGATTTCCATAATAAAACATATTAATTTCAAATGAAAAACAGTATTTTATTATAAATACATTAGTGGAATGGCAGCCACTAATTGCAAACATATATGGTCCTGGTTTCATTGTATCATGTTAATATTTTAACAAGAAGAGTGACAAACTGTTCATTTTGATTGGGTAGCTTCTGTCAGTCTTATGTTGTATTCCACCCTTCTTCTAATATTGTACAGTTTGATATTTGAATATGTTCTCTTTCCCTCTGTCCTTTTCCTCAGACCACAGATCGACCACATCCTAGGTGGTTGTTTTGCAAGTAGGATAGGAATGAGATCTTTCTCTTTCCTCAGACCATAGAGGAGATGTTTCCCTGAAAGACAAAAAAGAGTAAAGAAAACCAAACAGGGGACAAAATTGCAGTCTTTCATAAAGCACTATTGGGTGACAACAGAATCCCACAGACCAGTTATGAAAATGGTATGGTGAGATGCCGGTCAAAACATCTGGAGTGTCCACTCAAACGCGGAGAAGTCTTGGAAACCATATTTATTGTTATTCTAAGCTTTTACAACACTCCCATTTTTACTGAAGGAAGCTTATTTATTTTTTTATCTACTGATTATTGTAACATTTGTATGTGTATATAATGTTATGGTTCTGGAATAGTCACAGTTTTGTTGCTCTCACCACAGTGAAATAGGGGATATTCATCAATGATGAAAGGAATCCAAACACCACAGGAAAGAAGGACCTAAGGGTTAGAAAAACTATTCTGAAGTTATTGCCACAACATAGCAATCATGTCCCATGGTTTAAGCAATAAAGGACTTCAAACCTTTTTCTCCTAGACAACCGCGTCTTCAGATAATATGAATGTAATCACGTCTTCTCTTAGAAACCACAAGAAGATGTAAGACATCAAAGTTGTCCAGGATTGAGGCTTGCTTGTATGCTTTGGCCACAGTCAAATATTTGTCTTAGAAAGTGGCCCACAGTGGGTTCCTGGCTGCCGGCTTTCATTGACCCATCCATCACATTAGTCTTTCATTGACTCATGTATCACATCAGTCATTCATTGACCCATCTATCACATCAGTCATTCATTGACCTGTCTATCACATCAGTCATTCATTGACCCATCTATCACATCAGTCTTTAATTGACCCATCTATCACATCAGTCTTTCATTGACCTGTCTATCACATCAGTCTTTCATTGACCCATCTATCACATCAGGTAGTTGGATGAGGATGATAAGATATAAAGGCATGTGGTAGTGATGTTTGTGGTATAGCAAACTGGGCATGACAGTGGTTCCCAGCAGTGTTAAATGGAATCCCTCCTTTGCTTGGTCTGTTTTAAATAGAAGATATACATTTTCGAAAGGGGAAAATGAATACTGCTTTTCCAGTTAACTTTCATCATGAAAGATGAGACAAAAGAGAGGCAGGCTTTTTGAAGTCACTAGTTTAAAAGCACAAGTTCTAAAGAGAAATCGGAAGTTCGTCCAGGCCACCAGGACATTGAGAATCGCCTTAGAAACTACCCATCAGGAAATGCCATGAGCACTGTTACCATCTAGACGGGTTTCAAGGGCATTGTTTTGGATGGAAAATGGCTACTAGTTCACTTCTCAAAGTGTGCTGTTTTATAACTCACCTGAATAGGAGGACAAAGCCATAGCTCTCAATAGCCATTCCGATAACTGGCCAGCGGAACAGCACCAAAGCAATGCCCCCAAGAAAGAACGTGGTGCCTCTGAGCTTTTGTTTCTGGAAAAAGAAGCCGGCCGTCCTCCTCAGGCCAATTATAATTGCCAGGCCTGCCAGAAAGAGGACCTGAGGGAAAGAACAACTAAACAAAACAGTTTTCCTCCCTGCCCTGCTATCACTGTCAGTATCTCTGCCTGTTACAGTGACATGTGAGAGTTCCATGGTGGTCAGGAGACATATCTCCATTTCAGTGTAGATGTGTATTCATTCCAAAACATTTGAGAGTTTCAGGATACACCATACCAACAATTACTTCCATGTTATGTGTTCAAAAGTTGCCCCTTTTTTGTGACAGCCCTTGAGTAGAGGCTGCATGGGGGTCAGAGGGCAACACAGTGTCGGTGTCTGATAAAGATTATTACTCACATTTCCAAATGCCAGCAAGACAGAATCAAAGTACAGGAGCGTACCAAAGAGCAGGAAGAACAGACCAAAACATGTGAGACCAACACCAATCTCTGGAAAAAACATACAATAAGACATCACACAATCTTAAGACCAATTGCTCAGTAATTCAGACTCCAGAGAACAAACTCGCCGTATCCAAGTTCACAAAATGACTCTAGCACTGTCTGAACTACACTAAATGTCAAATGTCTGGTTGACATGAATCACATGTTATTTCACTGAAGTCTCACTGAGTTGTGTTGAAATAAAATACTGATTGTATAAAAGGCTTTCATGCCCCGCTTACTTTGGGTCTCTGTGATTGAAACCATGATGTCCTCACTCGTCCTTCCTCGAAATTTCTCCGTAACTCTCCCCCTCTCTCTCTCGCCTTCTCTTTGTGATTGGTGGGCACATCTGTGGACTTTTCTCTGCTGTGACCATTGAACTATGATGTCACAGGCCTACCTGATGGGTGAACATTAACTAGAATATGATATCATCCTCAGTAATTAGTTCCTTTGTCATTATGCACTGTTTGGATTTATATTATTTCCTGTTTATCAGTTGGTTTGATTCCCAACAAAAGCCTTATTAAAACCTGGCCCTTATGTGCATGCTGTTTTATCTGTTTTTTTAGTTTTAATACAGGAGCCCACTAAACACAAACTGGTTGAATCAACATTGTTTTAACTAAATTTCACAATTAATTCTGATGTTGAATTTATGTCTTTGATTGGCAAAAATCTTCATATGTGTACTTTTTTATACATGTTCAACTAGCCTAGAAAAATTTAAGAATTAGAAAAAAAAACATAAAGGTGAAATGTCAACTACATGAGTTTGCCATCTTCGTAATCATTGAAATTATATTTCAAAATGTCAGTACACATCTTGTATAAAAGTCTCTGGTTCAAGTCTTTTACCTTGAACCAGAAAACAATGTACAGTTGTGCTTATAAGTTTGCATACCCTTGCAAGAATAGTGACATTTTGGCATTGATTTTGAAAATATGACTGATCATGCAAAAACTGTCTGTTTGTGATCATATTAAGCCATTTATTATCACATAGTTTTTGGCTCCTTTTAAAATCATAATGATAACAGAAATCACCCAAACTGCCCTGATCAAAAGTTTACATATCCTTGAATGTTTGGCCTTGTAACAGACGCATAAGGTGACACACACAGGTGAAAATGGCAATTAAAGTTTCATTTCCCAAACCTCTGTGGCATTTTAAATTGCAGTTGGTGTCTGTAAAGTCAATGAATTTATTAGCTATCTCATGGATGCACTAAGATACTGAGACATGGGGAGCAGAAAATAACTGTCAAAAGACCTGCGAACTGGGTAAGGGAACTTTATACAGATGGTGAAGGATATAAAAAGATATCTAATGCCTTGCAAATAAATGCCAGGCAGTACTGTTCAATCACTTGAAAAGACGTGGAAAATTCAGGGAGCTCTAGATACCAGGCCAAGGTCAGGTAGACAAAGAAAGAGTTCAGCCAAAACTGACAGAAGAATTGTTTGGGATACAGAAAAAACAACAGGTAACATAAGGAGAAATAGAGGCTGCTCTGGAAAAAGACGTTGTGGTTGTTTCAAGGAGCCCAATACAATGATACTTGAACACAAATGAGCTGTGCGGTCAAGTTGCCAGAAAGAGGCCTTTACCGCGGCAATGCCACGAAAGAAATGTAGCTTTTTGGTCACAATCATAAGTGCAAAGTTTGGAGAGGGGTCAGCAAGGCAGATAGTGAAAACAATACCATCCCCAGTGTGAAGCATGGTGGTGGCTCACTGATGTTTTAGGGTTGTGTGAGCTCTAAAAGCACAGGGAATCTTGTGAAAATGTATCACAAAATACTGTCAGACAATTTGCATTCTTTGGCATTAAAGCTACACATGGGAGGCTCTTGGACTTTCCAGCACAACAATGACCCTAAGCACAAGGCCAAGTTGACCCTCCAGTGGTTATAGGAGAAAAACGTGAAGGTTCTGGTGTGGCCATCACAGAATCCTAACCTTACTATCATCAAGCCACACTGGGGAGATCTCAAATGTGCGGTTCATGCAAGACGACCAAAGACATTGCATGACCTGGAGGCATTTTGCCAAGACGAATGGGCAGCTATGCCGACTGCGAGAATTCGGGGCCTCACAGACAACTATTACAAAAGAATGCACACTCTCATTGATTGAAAAGGGGGCAATATTCAGTATTAAGAACTAAGGTTATGCAGACTTTTGAACAGGGGTCAGTTAATTTTTTCTTTGTTGCCATGTTTTGTTTTATGATTGTGCCATTCTGTTATGACCCACAGTTGCTCAGTCATGATTTCTTTAAAAATAAGACAACACTACACCTCTTCTTTCCTTTCCAAAACATTTGAAAAGAAAGGCTTTGAGTGAGGAATAGAAGGGTTAAAATTAAGAGACCACCTCAAATTGAACGCTTCTGTTCCTCACTCAAAATGGCGCTGTATATTACCAATTATCCAAGAGTATGCAAACTTGAGCACAACAGTACAAATTATAAAACTTTGTTTCCCAAAAAGTTAGGACGCTGTGTAAAATTAAATCCTTTTGGCCAGTTACGCCGACAGGGGGGGACAACCGGTAACGTTTTCCCAGGCCCAAACCTGGGAGGGGCTGTTTGGTTGGCTTAAATATAATTATTTATTAGTCAGTCAATCTTGGTGTTTTAGCACTATCGAGAAACGTTAAATTTTGAACGATTCCTGTCGGCGTCTCTGATTTAGGCTAAAGAGGAGGGACCACCTAGCTTGTTATCAGCACACAGTTCAAAAAACAACATCAGTGATGTATTAGCCCCTCAATGCCAAACCACATTCTGTAGGTTTTACTACTGCATGGCTCCATAGTAAAAGAGTCTGGGTGCTAAACTGGCCTGCCTGCAGTTCAGACCTGTCCCCCATTGAAAACATTTATGAAACAAAAAATACAACAAAGGAGATCCCGAAATGTTGAGAAGCTAAAATCCCATATCAAGCAAGAATTGGAAAACATTTCATTTTAAAAACTACAGAAACTGGTCTCCTCATTTCCCAAGCACTTATGTAGTACTGTTACCATAAGAGGTGATGCAACACAGTGGTAAACACGCCCCTGTCCCAACTTTCTTTTAAAACGTGTTGCTGGCATCAAATTCAAACTGGGCATGTGTTTTTCCAAAAACAATAAAATATTTCAGTTTCAACATTTATTATGCTGTCTTTTATTATTTTCAATAAAATATAGGGATAAATAATTTGCACATCATTGCATGTAGTTTTTACTGGCATTTTACACCGCGTCCCAACTTTTTGGGTTGTAATAAAAATGCCCAAATTGTTAACCTGCAAGATCACATTAGGTTTTCCCCTGCTTTTGCAAGTGTGCCCTAGCTAAAATGGTGGCATACACTACATCATTTACACAATATGAAATATATGTTGAGACATATGTGCATTCTGAATTAAAGATCAAACAAGCTGGTTTGAAAACTTGTGAAATTGAGTGTAGCAACCTCACAATCTGTGGTTTTAAATAAACCTGAGGAGTGTGTTCCAGAAAGATTACAATTCTGCAATAAATGCAATTACTATCATTAGCAGAGAACTCCATAAGCATATGGCCAATATGTTAAGCATGAACTAGTCTATCAAGTCTTAACAAATTGAGACTGGACTGAATTTTAAATTGTAATTAAAACAATTATTTTTAATAAAAACAATTATAACATTCCAAAACTATAATATGATATAATATAATGTGCTTTCTTGTGAATGAGAGACATATTTTAAATAAATGTAATATCTAAATAATAGTGAGTCCAAATGGCAGTGGAACTTTACTTTATTGGTCAAAAACCAACTATATAGCAGCTTTTTCAATTCAACCTAGGGATCAACAGGCAAAATAAGAATTCAATATTTTGTTTTCAAACTTCGGTTGATTTCAAACGTAATCTCCTGAATTATTTATTATTATTTGTTGTTCTCGGTTGATAACAGGGTTTCAATAAAAAAAAATATTTCACTTATAATGCACATGATATTGTAAGCACAATTTGGCAAAACAGTGAACACAACTTCCAGAAGACACAAACCCAGTTGATTAAATCATGTCAAACCAAATAAAAATATCACAGCCGATACTAACTGCTCCCTCGTGAGCCTATTTGACCCGTGTGGAAAACTACTAGGCACAACTGTTCAATCATTCCTTAGTCGTACTATCCTATGACGTGGGGCCCAGGGAATGGACAAACAAGCACATATTTTGAGCCCTGGTGCGAGTTTTAAGCAAACAGAAGTGAACATGGAGGAGACGGGATAGAAATAATATCAAAGGACCGACCACTTTGCTGTGGAGGAGTGTTCGTCTCTGGGGTGGCATCCCAGCAGGGGTTTGGGAGGAATGGGCTTGGGTGGTCATTCTTACAGCATCTCCACACCATTTCAGCTCTCCTTTTTCCCTGGTTCCCACATTTTTGGGGTCATACCAAGGTGACTGCAGAAAGGCTTGTAGTTCCTCTTCCACTATCTGGAGGCCATTCTTCCTCATCGCCAGCTGCATGATCTTCTCCCAGGGCATCTGCTTTATAGGCTTATTTTCGGGCTATTCTCGCAAGCAGTTTCTCGGGAGCCCTGAAATCCTTTCGCCGTTGAGGTCCCGATAGGATGCATCTGAGCAGGCTTGGGGCTGGCCCGTGTTTCCATTCTTTGTATACAGCTTCATAAAATGTGCATCTCATCAGGAAACATTCAAATATAGTCTTTCTGGAGATTCAGGCTCATGAGGAATTTTCTTTTCTTCTCTAGAACTTGATTGGATTCCACTTGTGGCAAATTCAAAATATATAGCTGTCTACATAATAGAGCTGTCTACGTATACGCCTTTGTGAATGTCAGATTAAAAACGAACCCATTAAGTCAGAGTAACTCTCTGTAGACCTCCGAAATAGAATTGCATTGAGGCATAGATCTGGGTGAGGTAAAATAAAAACACAAAATTCAACAGTTTCCAGTAGCGTAGTAGGCTCCATTGAGCTCAGTTGCATTCTAGATATGTTGGTGGAGCCATTAGATGAAGTAAAATAATACAAATGTAATTATTGTAAGAGTAAAAAAAATCTGACAGTGTTCCCATTTGAACTTAAACGATAACATTTTAAGAATTCAACAAACGTCTGTCCCACTTTTGAGTAGTGAGCAACGTTTCGAACGGCAGCCTTGAGCCAGGCAGTGCACACAGGCCCTTTATTGTAGTTGCACCCGGCCAAGGCCACATCTGTCAAATATATCTCAACTCATACTGGTGATGATTCTTTTTTTTACCGTTCTTTTTGAAACTGTATAGCTTTCAGTAAATGTGTTTACCATTTTTGATTGCAATGAATATAATTGATGCACATGTAATGTCAAGTATAACAGTTTGAATGTAATTACAGTTTACATTAAATGTTTATTGTAGTGTAAACATTTCTGGAAAGGACATAATGTCAAAAGATTTTTTGTTTTCTTTGACTAAACCCTACACCCTCACCTCCTAAACCGTACATCCCCAGCCCTTAAACCCTACACCCTCCGCCCCTAAACCTTGCACCCTTAACCCTACAACCCTTAAACATCATCACACCCTCAGTCCTAGAATGACGTTTTACATCATCACACACTCAGTCCTAGAATGACGTTTTACATCATCTCACCTTCAGACCTAGAATGACGTTTTAAATAAACACACCTTCAGACCTAGAATGACGTTTTACATCATCTCACCTTCAGACCTAGAATGACGTTTTAAATAAACACACCTTCAGTCCTAGAATGACGTTTTAAATAAACACACCTTCAGTCCTAGAATGACGTTTTAAATAAACACATCTTCAGACCTAGAATGACGTTTTACATCATTTCACCTTCAGACCAAGAATGACGTTTTACATCTTCTCACCTTCAGACCTAGAATGACGTTTTAAATAAACACACCTTCAGACCTAGAATGACGTTTTACATCATCTCACCTTCAGACCTAGAATGACGTTTTACATCATCTCACCTTCAGACCAAGAATGACGTTTTACATCATCTCACCTTCAGAC
>JACXGJ010010981.1:0-20858 GCA_016801105.1 Esox niger | reverse complement strand
AACAGAGGACTAAGGTTAGTGGTGGGGTTGAAAACAGAGGACTAAGGTTAGTGGTGGGTTTGAAAACAGAGGACTAAGGTTAGTGGTGGGGTTGAAAACAGGCCTAAGGTTAGTGGTGGGTTTGAAAACAGAGGACTAAGGTTAGTGGTGGGGTTGAAAACAGAGGACTAAGGTTAGTGGTGGGTTTGAAAACAGAGGACTAAGGTTAGTGGTGGAGTTGAAAACAGAGGACTAAGGTTAGTGGTTGGGTTGAGAACAGGATCCTGAGGTAAGCTCTGGCGTTATGGAGAGAGGACTTTGATTGTTGGTGGATATGATAAGGATTCTATTAAATGATTAGTGTTCTAAATCTGTCGTGGGGATGGATCCCATCTAACATTTTTCCTCTACTCCTTGGTCCCACAGAGCAGTGAGGTGTGCGGAAGAGAGGACAGACACTAAACCGACTAACTCAGGCACCACCCACCTGTCAGGTTGGCATGGATACAACAGCCCGTCGTCAAGATGACCCTTGGCCCCTCCATTCCCCACAACCCCTACCCACAATCCCCACGACTGCCGCTGCATTCTGGCAACAACCTGGCGATCGACATGCAATTGGGTGTGTGGATGTGTACCAAGAGATGAAGAGGAAACTTGACCGACTAACTAGAAATACAGAAGAAATTAAATCATGAGCTATACAAGTCTCTATGTGAAGACAACACTATCCTAACACATTACATTTATTGATCATTTACAAGGAAGTAAAAGAGGAAAACATTTGAGAAAAAAAATGTGTGAAGACCTAGAAACAATATCAAAAACAAGCCGGCGAAAGATAAAGGTAAAATGCATGGTACTGTTTCCAGTCAGTTATCCAAAGTGAGTGATTATAAACATGTAGACACTTCCCATTGGATTGGTGTGTTTTTAGGATATGGTTAAAACCCAATATGTACATCATGCCATGTCAAACAGGAAGCATTATAGTGGGGAAACAAACTTGTCTAGCTTATTATTTTGGGGGGAGGGGGGGTTATGTTCCTGTTTTATTTTTATTATTCTAACAATGCTTGAGTACTGTATTTAATACATAACCAATGGCAGTGCTGTGATAATGTAGTAGTTGTCTTCTCATACAGTAGTCATCCAGCTTACCTTCTATGCTGACATTCATTAAAAACAGAGTTCATCTACTATTCTTTATGGATTTGTATGCTTGCAGAAATCATATGCAGAACAAAACGGAGTAACAGAGTTTAAGGGTTTGTTTTGAATGGACAGACACTAAGGCCATGCAGTGTGCTGGTGGCTGCAGGCTCCTTTACACAGCTGTCTGACCAAGACGAGGTTCAGCTGCAATTCATGACGGTCAATTCCGGAAGGGATTTGAAGATTTAACAAAAACATAAAAAGCTTTGAAATATATGTGTTTTTCCCCATTGATTTGGAATTTCAGTTACCTTCATGAATTGACTGACTGCAATGTGAATTGAGCAATCATGTGAACTGTTGACCAGAGGGGTTGTGCCAAGCCATACAGTAAAATGGAGTACTATCAAATCGGCGTAACCCGCAGACAAAGGTGAGGATATTCTATGGGTCAACCAGAACCTCTGAGTCCAGCATTCGGTTAAACATTACCGAAACTTTAAAATAACGGTTATCGGTTATCTTCCTATCAGGATTTTTGGAAAACCAGTGAATTAATTGCATTCCTGGAATTTTGTCCTACAGGTCTGTCTGGCCACATATAGACACTTTACCCTGACCGTACCCCCGCACAGACATAGCATCGCTATAGCAACACCTGACCCCACAATACACGTAGCATCTCTAGAATGGCGTCCACTCATCAGAGAAGTAGAAGACAGTTTGGCAGCCATAATGTTTAGGATCATTTAATATTCGTAGGTGACACAGCAACTAGGTCAATGGAACTTGAGCACAGTCAATATAAATGCCATGGAAACACATTGGGTAAAAAGTGGGGAAATTGATTACTGCTCCCCGGCAAAGTTAGCCAAGATTTAAACTACTGTCTAAATGTTCTGGCCCAACACTTGTCAACGGGTGCCTGCCTTACAGTAAAAACTTTGACTACCACCACCTATATCAGTATGCTAGTTACACTACCTGCTGATATAGTTGCTCATTAGAAGCAGGATTTTACAAAAAGTATATCTTCCATCTTCTGATTGAAAGTATGTAAACATTTTGTTCGACCAGATTTGTTATGTCTGCACCAATGAGAAAGTCAGCGCCTCTTCTGTTCCATTGACTTATTAACAATGTCATTGTCCACGTTCCCCTTCACTGTTCTAATGTACCAAGCCTGCTAGGTGCCATAGAGCTTCCTGCCTCTGTAGAACACATAGTAGAGCAGTATTCTAGAATGGACAAAGGGGTTCTAGAATGCGTCTACAGGGTTCTAGAACTAACACAACACTGTTGTTGATAACATTTGCTTTAATGTGTAGAACTCTACCAGTCCAATGATTCTTTGTTAGTGGACATCTATCTTCCCCACGCACACACACACACAGATTTGTCGATCCCATCTACACCCATTGTGTGTGTTTTATGGACACGCCCCCTCCAAAGGCATCAGTGGGGTGCTTTTAATCTCTGCATTCTGAACCCAAAATGAGAAAACATCCAGGCATTGGTTAGCTTCAGAGATCACTTAGATTGATGGATGCCAAATTCCTGTTACTTTCCCAGACGAAAATGTTCAGGGATTCCTGAAGTCCAGGTTTGAAGATCCCTGATATCAGGAAGTAATAAACAAGAAATCCGGGATTCGTACAACCAGGATGTCTGAAGAAACAGGAAATTGGGGAAAGTCACTGGCAATTTGGAAGTCTGCTTGGAGTCCAGGTTGACTGGCATGGAGGATGTGAAATAACCAGTTTGTGATAGTAACCAGTGTCTGTTACTGAAATGCAGTAAAATCACCTCGGTTTATGTTGACAAATGTCTGACGTGTTTTTCTTCAGTGTTTTTTTACCGTGATAGTTGGGAAAATCAAGCAACTGTGCATAACATAAGGTACCTTGTTCATAGAATTACACCCTAGCCTCAAATCGAAAAACACAAAGGTGAAGACGTAATGACAATGGCCCATGTGTCAAAAAACAGATGCCTCATTATAACAGTACTATACATTACTCTGATTCTCTCCATTTATTTTTACAGTACTATACATTACTTTGATTCTCTGTTCATTTTCATGGTACTATACATTACTGATACTCTTTGATCATTATTACAGTACTATACATTATTTGGATTCTCTCAATTAATTTTTAGAGTAAAATACATTACTCTGATTCTCTGTTCATTTTTACAGTACATTACAATACTCTGATTCTCTTTTTATTTTTACAGTACTATACTCTTTTCTTTTTATTGGCATTGTCCCTGTACACATAATCCCAGTTCCAGCTCAAGACAGCAGAAATTTGAAGAAAAGAAGAAATAATGAGATTATTCTTATAGCTCCAGATATAAAATGTTGTGTAATTGTGAATCGTGATATGTTCTTCAGGCTTTTCCCTTTAGGAAGATCTTGTTTGTGGCTTGGGTATCATGTATGTCTTCATAACTTCTGCCTTGTCCTACAAGAATAAATAAATGCCTTAAATAGGCAGATTTAGGAGTCAGACAAATGCAGAAACATTGATAATGTATTTTTGATGCAAACAAACATGGGGATATTGATAGTGAAATGTGATGATTCTTTACCAATGTTACTGGCAAGGTCATTTGAAATATATGTATACATATTCTATTTATTCCGGGACTAATTGTACCACCTCTTAGCTTCTAAATCGTACATTTGTTCTCTTGTTGCAACTGTTGAAATTGTCATATATTTACACAGGAGACAGCGAAAATATAAGGAGCACATGTTGAGAATGTGAAGCATTGACAGACTGGTCCTGAACATCTGCCGTGAGGGTCAAAGACTTCGGTTGACAGACTGGTCCTGAACATCTGCCGTGAGGGTCAAAGACTTCGGTTGACAGACTGGTCCTGAACATCTGCCGTGAGGGTCAAAGACTTCGGTTGACAGACTGGTCCTGAACATCTGCCGTGAGGGTCAAAGACTTCGGTTGACAGACTGGTCCTGAACATCTGCCATGAGGGTCAAAGACTTCGGTTGTCTCCTGTGTAAATGAAAGGCAATGAGAACAATTCCCTTGATTTGGTACTATAGCTTAGCATTTTCTGTGTGGTTCTCTGTCCCTAATGGCAACCTTGACCATGTTTAGTGCACTATTTTAGGGTCATATGAGTTGTGGTCGAATGTAGTGTGCTACACAGTGGATAGGGTGTCGTTCAGGACACAAGCATTGTGATCTTCTAAGGCTTAACAAATGTAATTTAACGTCGATCTATGCATCTGAAAAACTTGACTGAATCTCATCATGGACATAGTTTTGTCGACACCTGATGCCAGTATATTGGCTCGGGGGTGGTACTTTGACTGGGTCACCGTGGCTGTCCTACCAGAACCATCACACTGTACCTTTTGAATGGGCCTTGTTACAGATCAGAGACTCAATGTTGCTTCCACCAAAATGGCTGAAATCTCTGGGTGAGGTTCTTTTCTCTGTTATTTTTGTCTGCTCGCTCGATTTTCCAGTATGGTCGTTAAACGGTTAACCACATTTGTATGGCCTAACCTACACGCAGGTGTGTGTTAGAATCCACATCCAGGTGTAACTACAAAAGAAAATATCCTTTTGATGTTCTACTCCAAAGCCTTCCATGACAGCTTCCATAAAGCTGTTAGTGTTCACCCTAAGACATCGTTGATTTGTGTAGGTCAACTCTGACCCAAGTCATCAGCTTGTGGGACCAAACTAAACTGTTAGAATGTGTTCATATTCTCAGTGAACTGGTGATTTGGATAATGGGTAGCCATACAGTCCTTTGTGCCTGATAGATTCCACCCACATATGCCAAATAACTTCAAAAGGAAGGAACCTTTAGGTAGTAAGAAGAACCCCTGTCAAATACCCCACTGTCTGGTCTATTTAAAGGATATCACAGATGAGTCATTCATTAAGAGGTGAGTGGATATTCTTGAAGTTCCGGAATTCAAAATAGAAGGCAAGTTATTAGCATTTCATCCAGCATGAAATTTCGAATGGTGTATTAAACACACTGAGAATGTTTCCAGTTTCAGAAGGGAACTCCATTCTCCTTTCAATACACACTTCCTGCAGTGTCCCAAATGGCACCCAACTCACTAACTTTTACAACAGCTAATCAAGAGGTGAGCAAATGTAATGTTATTTTTAGGGAACGTGGTGACAAACTGAAAATACTTAATAAAACCAAAAAAGAGAAGCTGTATCAGTCATGTCAGTTAATTGTAAATAATTTGGTGGCAATCAGCAGTGAATATCAACTTTGCCTATGTTTGTGAATGCTTGTGTCCTACTTGGCCAAAGTGTTTACTTTAATGTGAAAGAGAATCTGTACCGACAGTTCGCTCACATACCTGCAGTATCCAGGATCAATCAGCACTACGGCTGGTCTAGCAGCTACTGTTAACCACACAGGTTAGTGGAAAAACCAGGCCTGCATGTGTCTACTGTTACAGATACTGACACATACAGGCCTGTTTTTTCCACTAATCTGTGTGGTTAACAGTAGCTGCCTGACCAGCCGTAGTGCTGATTGATCCTGGATACTGCAGGTATGTGAGCTAACCTGATGCCTGAGTGAATAATCCTTGCAGGACTGAAAGCTGAAATCAGCTGAGAATTTCAGCCTGGGGTGGAAATTTTGGCCTACTATGGGACACAAAAGTGTTTTGCTAGCAGGCCAAAGACTGTTTGTCTGGGTAAGGGGGTGGGCTCATGGACATCCGATTAGCCAATCAGTTCTGCAAATGTCTTCAAATTGGTTTTCTAAGATTTACACTTAAAACGCCAAAAGAGACACAGGTATGTAAAATCTATTTTGTATTGAGCAAACGTTGAGTTATGCATTTAGAAATGACAAAGCCTGCCTATGAACTTAGAGACATTCATTCCTCAATGTCAGGAGGAATCCTTTCTCTCATTCTTCTATTAACTTCAAACTAACTGAGTGGGTTTCAGGCTGGTCGATAACACATTCAGATGGAAAAATCAATGCCTCCATGTCCAGGGACAGGCTCAAACAGCTCAATTGATTTATTTCTATTTTTGTCGAGGAGGTTTCACTAATTTGCTTCCTTTTTCGGGAGGGTTGGAACTCGTCAATTCATCCTGGGGTCGGCTGTGCCTCATGGGAGTTGGGAAAAAACAGCTGAACTGCTTGAAGAAAACATTTGTTTTGTCATTCAGGCTTAGCTACCGCCAACCTCCTTTTGACTTTAATGGTTTTTACAACAATATATTACGTAAAAACAAACATTACTATGGTGCACTGTGAAAGTACCTCCATCTGCATCACACAAATGTCCCGAAGGGAGACAGCTGGCAGGCTCTGGAACATTCCGAAAGCAGCCAGCAGGGCTAGCTCCTCCCCTACACTGCTGCCTCCCATTGGGATCTCATTATATAGAGAGGTAAACAAAGGCCCCAGTAGAGCAGGTCCAGGGGCAGAAGCTGAACTTGATGCTGAAGGGAAGAGGCAATACTGCCCTCAAAGCTGCTCTACCACAACGATGCAGGAGAATAAGGACAGGAAAATATCAACAATTTCAAAGGCATCCTTTCCTCCAGGTTTTATATTGCACAATTTTTTATAGCCTTATGTTAGTTTTTGTATCATGCTAGTTTTTATAGGATGTTAGTATTTATATCCCAACCAGAGTTTTTATAGTGTAATGTTCAGTCTGAGCTCCCCTGTGCATATCATATTAAACACTGATGTTACATAGGGGAGTTAGAAGCAAAATGAAACAAACACGCCACTTAATAATCTAAATCACTTTATTAATTTAAGTTAGGTAGAGACACTAAACATCGGAACCACATTTGCTCCACTACAGAGCAGTCATTAAGAAAAAAATACAAAAAGAGTCTTATGTCATAATGTCAACAAATGGTAAAAATTAAGAGGTAGAGAATTTCGGCTTATCACTGTGGCTGGAGGAAGGACACATTGGAATGTAGTTGTAAATTATAATATAAAAATCTGTGGTCGGCTTCATCCCTAAAGTAGACAGAAAAATCCTACTACCACATCATCATCATCCTGGAAATGAGGGTTAAAAAAATCCCCACATTTCCTGTAATTATGACCATTTTTTTTATTACAGGAAATGCGTTACGCACCTCGACAGTCATTATTTTCATTGAAAGTATTCTGGGATATGTCGTACTCTACTCACAAACAGGTCAATGTCTACATATTTAGTGTCACTGGACGCAAGTGGTAGAGGACAATGGAAAGAGATGGACTGTGAAAACAGAGAGAATAGTGGTGGTTTTAGTATAGCATTTCCTTCTCAATAAAATCACTCACTGACAAATAAAGGGCTGGTCCATTGGTTGCATTGAATCTAGAAATATGTATGTCTTGATAAAGACAACGTCTTGATTGATGAAGGCCACAAATAATATCAAATCAGACTTTTCTTCATGACAACGCAAGTCACACTAACACAGGGTTTGGCTGGCAGGTTTATACCAATCACTGACTGGTACGTGTAATTAGCAAATTGGTGTATGGCACATCCACGTCAAGACCATGCTTTCGGTCTCATTGGTTTGCAATTGATTATCAATTCATCAACACAGTCTACTCAATCAATACCCATTTACAATCCAGCTGGGTGTTCGACCTGGAGGCTGTTCAACCGGAGGATGAATTGACAAAGGCAGGCAAATTCTGACCTTTCAACACTAATTGTTCTTTTGACCAACTAGATCAGATCTTTTGCCAATATATTCAGAAATATCTGAAATGAGGTTGCAGGTCTACACACAGCCTGAGGGAAGCTTAAAAAGAGATATAATTGGTCTATGACCAATTGGTTTAGATGCCAGTTAGGGAGCAAAATGTAGGAATTCTGCTGCCTGGAGAATTGAGCCATAGAATGTTCTGCTGGAAGCCCAATAGAAATATTGTTAACCAAAGAATAACATGATCAAAATGCATGTAATACAATTTTTGATTAATGTTGATAGTAAGAAATTATAAAACAATTGAAGGGTGTAAACTTAGAATGTTATTTGAAATTGTCAGAAAGATCTTAACTTACTGGTCTGCAGAAACAAAAGATACAGCCTAAGATTGCTATAGTATGATTGGATAACCGTTTGCAGCATCATATTGTGATTGGTAAGACTACACCAGAAGGTTTGGTGGGTAGTGTGGTCTAGGTAGGGTTCCAAAATTCTGATATCTTTCACAAAATTCCCAAGTTTTCCCAAAATCCAATTGGGAGAATTTATGATTTTCAGCTTGTTCCCCTTAAAACCTGGGAATTTTTGTTCTGGAAGGTTTACAGAAATGTGCAAACCTAAGGAAATGAATTGCCATGTTCAACTGTAGTAACTACACAGACGTGGCAGTGTAGAGAAAGTCAGTAATTACAGTGCATGTCTACAAATAAAAACAACAAAAAGTGACTAGATTTTACTGTCCGTACAGTAACATACTGTATATTTCCACAAAGACACTAAATAAAAAGCTGGTGACTACATATAGTTAATTGTTGAATACCTTTCTGTATGATTTAAAGAAAAACTATTGACACAGTATTATTTATATATATATATATATATATATATATATATATATATATATATATATATATATATATATATATATAGTTGGTTTCTTCTTTAAACAAACCTTAAAAATAAAATATAAAAACAGATAGATCTTTTGCGTAGTACACAGCTGTCCTTGTCCCAGGGGAACAATAGGGTAAACCATTGCATCTGCTCAATGCAAATGCACCAGTCTTGATTCAGTCTTTTATTACTACTTCTTCCTCTGCACCTCCATCACTCTCCTCCCTGCACCGTCAGTGGTCTTATCCTCCATTCTCTAGGTTATGTGCCCTGCCGCGCCCAGGCGCCACCGGCGCCGTTCTCTAGATGTCCTCCTTTGCCTCGTTGTTGTTCATCAGCTCCTTCCGCTGGGCCAAGAAGGGGTACATACATTTATCAGCTCCCAGGAACCGGTACATGCAGACTATGGCCTCAAAGGGCAGGATGCTGTGGATGAGAGAGAGTTCGGGGAGAGGTTAGATGTGCACAGATCATATTCAAAGAACGCAGGGAAGCACATTTTTGGTGCAGGGGGTAGAAGAATGTTTGGTCCCAGGGGTAGAATAATGTTTGGTCCCAGGGGTAGAGGAAGGTTTGGTCGCAGGGGTAGAAGAATGTGAACATACTAAACAAAAGAGGAGTCTGACCTTTTCATGAAGTTGACCATGTAGACGATACGCGGCGTGCAGATCATGGCCTGGTCAGTGAGGATGGCTCTCATACACTGGGTCACACAGAACTCTGGTTTCAGGGGCGGCAGGAAGGGCTCAATCTCTTTCCTGTACAAAGAAGTGACGTGCCAATCAGACACCAGCCCGAGAAAAGCAGAGTACAGAAAACACCCACAAACTCAAAACTAAATCATTAACGTCCATCCCAGCCCAGTAGAGAAGGGAGCTCGTGGAGCTCTCATTGTTTAGGTCCAAACATTGACATACAGGTCCCAGATCAGCCCACCCATTATAATAACACATTGCAGTTCTCTCTGCTTCAGTACAGTGGCCCTGAACCTCAGGCTGTCTCTCTCACTGTAGAGAACAGTCCCAATATATAGGGAGTGAATAATATAGTTCCCAGTTACATCCCTTCATGCATTTCATTTATTAACCTCAAAGTGGATTTGAACGACACTGTTACTGAGCAATACACCTCTATGAAACAGATTATGATTTTTGATGTCCTGACCTGATCCTGCAGCCTTTGAACATCCCCGTGTCCACCAAGTAGGGGCACACCAGGGTCATCTTGATGCCGTCCTTGTCCGACGCCTTGATCTCGTGGCTCAGCGACTCGTGGAAGCCGATGGCACCGAACTTGCTGGCGCAGTAATCCTGCAGGGGTCATGACAGAAAATGCGCTCCACTGTCATGTGCTGCAAATGCGATTATTAATTCTCCTTTAAAGTCAATGAACTAAGAGAAAATATGTTGCTCAGTTGCTCTAGCAAAGCATTAACAACGCCACGTTCAGTTCCCACTGGGAATATACACAATACTGTCTGGGGAAGAGCGTCTGCTAAGTTGTAATAAGCCAAATTGCTAAGGTCACAGGTTCAATGCCTGTTGTACTCATTCTGTCATTGTGGACACAACAGGTGAAACCATCATATACTTTCTGCCAACCTCCTGTCTATGACAGCCCTGAGCTCCAACCGGTACTCTTCGTCTTTACCGCAGTTTTAACCGCTTGAGCTACGCAAACGGTACGTATCGGGTCGCTCTTTCGGAACCACGCAACATTTAAAAGACAAAGTGATCGTCCAATACATTTGAAACGCAGTACGCTGGCCACTCCCACCGCCTCCATTCTGAGGGTTGTGACGGTGTTATATGGTCATCTTGTCTTGCCGTCTACCGCTGTGCGTTGCTCTGGGTGAAGAGCCACCAGCGTTGTCTGCTAAATGTGAAATACGCTGTGAGGTAAAAGGTGCTAAATGTAGCCACACGGGACTACGCGTCCAACAGGTTTCTGGTTTGCAACATCTTGCCTGAGTGAAAGAACGACCACCTCCAAGACACCACCGCCGCTCAGTGGATTAACATTATTAAAGCCTTGCCCCAGGCACTCCGTCCCCTACTTCCTGAAAGCTACACGCCACAGACCGCTCCCAAGTGGAGCCCTATTCACTATATAGTCATGCTAGTTAGCAGAACCCTATAACACGCCCTATTGTCCCTGGTCGAATATAGTGAACTTCGTAGGAAATAGGAGGCAGTTAGGAATAACAAGAAAAAAATCCTTCCATCTGTCCTGTCTTGGCTGGTTCTATGGTTTCATTAGATTCCCTGCCCTTCCTGGGGGTTGGGTTGTTGGCTTGGCGGGGGCCAGTTTGATGTGGTTCACCGGGGAACTAATCTTCAAAAAGATGTGGACAAACACAGACAAGATCAAGAACATTTGCCTCTGCCCACATGACAAGCTGCCAGGCTGTATGGTCCCGAAATTAATGCACCCCTCTGCCCTAAAATCACATTCAAGCCTTTTCTAGGAACAATTATGGCACAACAAAACGTTGGACTACGCTCTCGTGTCTTTGAAGAGAGAATGAATCATTATGGATGAGTGGCCACCTGCGCAACAAAAGCTAAACGGTAAGCTATAAAAACAAAAGGCAATGGGCTGAGCAGTGCCTGACGACAGCTGGAAAATGACACCACTCCAGAACAGGAAGTGAGAGGGATTCCATGTCTTCTGGAATATTAAAGAACCACTTTAACAGGCTTCTGTGGAACACTCAGCTCAGAGTGACAGCTACAGCCAGACATCCCATTGTTCCCGGGACAAACGACGACCAAATCGTTTTAACACGCACTCAGATAGCACTCAAAAAGAAAACGGTGACGAGGCTGGACAAAAGGTGGGGGGGGGGCAAAAAAAAATACGAAAAGAGAAAGCGAAATCCCCTCCATTTAGTGGGAATTGGCTGTGACTGAAAACTGTGACAGCTCCGATGGTTTCACAAAAAGACTGATGAAGATGTTCATCTCCCGCAGGGCCCTGTCAGCCTGTCTTCCACCGAGAGCCAAGGCCCCAACAGGGGCTCCAACACCCCGCCAGAACCCCACCAGCACAGACGGACAGCCCGAGAACAGGCCCCCCGAGCTCATCTCTGTTCATTCATTTTCCGGAGTTGGGATGATCGGGGGGGTGCTACAAGAAAGACGGTGCGTGCATGTGTGCGCGTGCATGTGTGTGTGCGTGTGTATGTGCGCGTCTCTGCCAAACCATGCTATAGCTAGCGCACTGTGCATCTCTAAAGAGCCTGTGTGTTTTCTAATCTAACCTCTGAGTGGTGATGACTGAGAGCAACGCGGGAGGTGCGCGTGTGCGTGCGCGTGCGCGTGCGTGGTGGCTTACCTCCACGCCAGCTGTGCTGAATAGACCCAGGGAGCTGGCGACCGTGACGATGTGACCATGGTTCACCTCCAACATCTTGGGTAGGAATGCTTTGGTGGTCTGGAGGAAGAGAAGGTTAGTTTACTGATGCAGTTTGTCTCAGCCAAAGCCCTTTGATCCTCTGTCTATTCCATATCCATGGTGATGTAAACACAGAGAGAGAGAGAGAGAGAGAGAGAGAGAGAGAGCGAGAGAGACAGAGAGAGAGAGAGACAGTGAGAGAGAGACAGTGAGAAAAAAAACGATTTGATGATGAGAAAAAATTATTAAACAAACGATTTGATTCACTGGAAAGAATCTAAAAAATAAATAAAAATACTATCCGACTCTAAACACAGTTTACAGTGCTGAATACCTAACCACTGAGTGGCCCAGAATGTTGAGACACTTGGACTATGACATTCCTATCAGCAGACCCACCAGGGTCTTGGTTCATTGTCACCACCCTGCACACCACAAACAACATAATATTTTAGATGTTTTTATTCTGAGGAGATGTTGAAGTCTGTTAGGTATGTGTGTGTCATTTTTCATTAGAAGTTCTGGATACTTTTTCCAGTTATTCTTTTCAAATTGCCTTTACTATATTCCCTGTGCCAGTAAAGCCCTTTAAAGTTAATTAATATTGAGTGAGC
Organism: Esox niger; assembly: GCA_016801105.1. Lineage (NCBI taxonomy): Eukaryota > Metazoa > Chordata > Actinopteri > Esociformes > Esocidae > Esox > Esox niger. The sequence goes on along the minus strand of JACXGJ010010981.1, from coordinate 8,116 downwards.
CAAAGAGAGAGAGCGAGAGAGAGCGCTAGAGAGAGCGCGAGTGAGAGAGCGAGTGAGAGAGAGCACAAGACAGGTGGGTAGTGAGAGACAGTGGGAACCCACAGAGAAGACTGGCCTGGTGACACCAGAGGAGAGATGAACTGGTTGCTTCACCGCTTGTGTCTGCTCAGTTCCCACACAGATCCAGTACCAGACACTGCGCCCGCTCTAAAAAGCCGCTGACAGAACCAATCACAGCCCTCCATTCACTCACCAAGGACCACAATGCAATTCAACCTCTGTCCAGTCACTGCCCCCCACGCTGCCCCGGGCAACGGTCCGAGGGAACAATACCCAGAGAGCGGGTTTGTCCCAAATCACACCCTAATTTCTACACTGTTCCCTACATTTGACCAGAGACCTATGGATGTTAAGTGGCAAGTGTAGGGAATGAAGTGTTGTTTGGAACGTACCCAAGAGGGAGAAAAAGGAGAGTGATCACAGAGCACAGAAAGGGATGAAAGTGCTCAACTATTTGCCACGCGAGGCTCTGAGTGAGTACAGAAGATCAATCGGAGCCAGGGAGGCCGGAGGGAGGACGAAGTTGCCCCCTAGACACTCATCTGATGTCAGGTAACATTGGATCCATCTTCCGTGCCGTTTTTATTTTTCCCGGGAATTAATCACCATAATCTGGTATTCCAAGAACCCCGACTTATTTACTAACGAACATTAAGGGCAAAATATCAGACGAAGGATCAGAACTCCTACATTAGGAGCTTCCATGTGACCCAACCAAGACGTTGGTGGGTGGAAAATGCCCACAGTGTTACCAAGGGCCCTTTCCCCCGACTAGTCCCCTCTAGTGGCGACTAGTCCGGGCCGATAGCGAAGGAGAGGTGTCCTGCGCTGCTGGGCTCACTCACCCTCTAATCCATTTATACAGACACACACACGCCCTTTGACTATCATCATAGTTTATTGTAAATGTATTGTAAACCTACCATCCGGTTGTGTACTTAGCCCACGTATATATTACAACCGACACCTCATCAGCAAAGTTCTGCTGGCTTCAGTCCTCATGATTCTGTCCTGAAAGCCAAAGCTGCTGGGTTATGGTGCTGCTGGGCCAAACCCTCCCCTATATGTAGCTGTGTAGTGGGAGTGGGTCCTGAGTTCAGGGAGTTGGCTGGGTCCGGTACGGGCATATCTCTGTTAATGCTGGATTTGCACGCAGAGCCCGTCATCCACCACCATCTTGGCATGGAGAAGCCTGCTCAGCTCCTCGCCCAGGTCTGACAGGCCCTCCCTCCCCTCCTACTCTAACCCAGGGCCCGTCAGTTGATGTGCGGAATATTGCAACAGTTACTCTGTGGATGTTAACGTCGTAGGAAAGTACAGATGTATTGGCTCTGTCAGCTCAGAATGTGGCTATAGAATGTGCTGTTATAACCTACTGTAGCAGAGGACCCCCCCTCACACTGACTTAGCCTGACAGCTCTTTTTTCACACTATAACAGATGGAGATTTCTACAACACCCCAGTCATCAAACTGACAGAGACTCAGACAAAGAAATAGAATTTTAGAACTGCAGATCAAGAAATGCTGTCATGCAGATAAGCAGGGAGACCAAGGCATGCTCAGGGAGACCAAGGCATGCGCAGGGAGACCAAGGCATGGGCAGGGGGACCAAGGCATGCGCAGGGAGACCAAGGCATGGGCAGGGGGACCAAGGCATGCGCAGGGAGACCAAGGTATGCGCAGGGAGACCAAGGCATGCGCAGGGAGACCAAGGCATGGGCAGGGGGACCAAGGCATGCGCAGGGAGACCAAGGCATGCGCAGGGAGACCAAGGCATGGGCAGGGGGACCAAGGCATGCGCAGGGGGACCAAGGCATGCGCAGGGGGACCAAGGCATGCGCAGGGGGACCAAGGCATGGGCAGAGAGACCAAGGCATGGGCAGGGAGACCAAGGTATGCTCAGGGAGAGCCAATGCGTCATTGTTTGGGATTTGGCGACAAGCTCTTTACAGAGTTACAGTTGGGTCTCGTTTTGTGAATTCTCAGTGGGTTACTGGACCCCAGACACAGCCATGGAGGACAATGGGTTCTATAACTGACTCAGGTGAAGCGAAAAAAAACTAGCAAAGCTGGGGATGGTTTTAAAGAAAGCAAAACGCCTTGTTCTCAGCTCAAACACAGACCTCAAATTCCCAATATGTCAGCTAACGTTAACAGCATGTTTCTCCGTTTCTCTTGCGTTAGAGTGGAGAAGAGGCTGACCACATCACTTCATTTAGTTTTTATATTCAAAGGTGTAATTTTCTAAACTCATATAACAAACAGATCAGACACCAATAATTACCCAACATGACCAGAACACAATGGGTCTCTCCACAATCTGCATGACCACAACACCATGGGTCTCTCCACAGTCTAAGACCAGAAGCCAGGAAATGCACAGAACTTTACAGAGCCATGCACAGAATGGACCTTGATCCCTAATAACTCAACCAACCATAAAAATATGATTCAACTTTTTTTTATGTACACATTTATTTTTTAAAGACATTTTAATTTGTCTTTCTATGTACATGTTTAAAAGAATGGCACTGTTTCGATTCCCTTGTGAGCCCAGTACAAGAACAACATGTTTAATTGCACTACTGTTAGTCGCTCTGGATAGGACCATCTGCTAAATGTTTTAAAAAATTGCTTTAGTTGTGGCTCCAATCGGGCTTTGTCAATGTTATGCTCAGTGATGCAACATACAACATTAAAAAAAATCAAGTCGTTTTAAAACCTAATTGAACTGTATTTTAGGGAATCAACAATGAATTATCAACAATCACCTATACATTTGTTTTATGGTATGTTGCCAAAAGCAAAGAGGACCAACCAGCCATTGTCTCAGTGATGTTGTTATTTTTTTTACATTAACACCTCAGGTCTAAATGGGTGTGTCACCTTGAAGACCCTCCCTTTCACACCAAAAGGGTGAAAGGGAGTCAATGGGGAGTCATGGTCCTACCAGAAGAACACAACAGTAAAGAGAAACTCTTACTGGCCCAGAGGTTAGCGCCAAGGCGCAACACATCACTGCTAATTCCACTCTAATATACATTGAGTAAGACGTGGGATGTGGACACAGGTACCCATAGGGAGGATCTTTTGGAAACGTATCCAGCGTTACCATGGAAGGTCCTCTGCGACAATTTGACATGTTCACCCTTTTGCGCCATAAAAACGTACATGTGACACAAATCTGGCAACAATTCTCGTTCATTGAAATGAAACTTTTGTAGTGTAAAAATGCGGTACCCCAAGACCCGTCTGACCCACTCTGGATGAGACCCCACGTTGTCACCTTGGCTGATGGACCCACACTGTGAAATATGGAAAACGGTTGGAAGACAAAAAGATCTTCAGTTTTCCTTGGATCCAAAGCGTCTAATCTGCCTCAGTCTTAAAGTGTTCAATCTTCAAGTTTTAAGGTCTTCAATCTCCCTCAGTCTTCAAGTCTTCAATCTCCCTCAGTCTTAAAGTCTTCAATCTCCCTCAGTCTTAAAAGGTCTTCAATCTCCCTCAGTCTTAGTCTTCAATCTCCCTCAATCTTAACGTCTTCAATCTCCCTCAGTCTTTAAGTCTTCAATCTCCCTCAGTCTTAAAGTCTTCAATCTCCCTCAGTCTTAAAGTCTTCAATCTCCCTCAGTCTTAGTCTTCAATCTCCCTCAATCTTAACGTCTTCAATCTCCCTCAGTCTTTAAGTCTTCAATCTCCCTCAGTCTTAAAGTCTTCAATCTCCCTCAGTCTTAAAAGGTCTTCAATCTCCCTCAGTCTTAAAGTCTTCAATCTCCCTTCAACTGTGTCTTCCATCGCCCTCAGAGTTAAAGTGTTGTTATTGTTAGTTGCAGGGGTTCAGGTCTTGGTGGGTGATTAAGATGATCCACTAGTGTTATGCTTCATGAAGATGCAGATCTAGAACCGGCCCTTCTTAAGTCTTACCCATGCTTGGATGACACGGTCTGGGTGGAACGAAACACAGAGTCACACAAACTTCGCCCGCGACCTCGGGCAACCTCTCAGACACGGAACGTGTGAAAGTGACCAGGGGCTCATGTCTTACATCAGAGCGGTGCGTAATTGGGCCTCAACGCTCCCCGTTCTGCTAAATTACTCCCCAACAGAGCTGCCCGGCCTCCTGGCCCCTGTGGGGATGTCCTGACGGCCTCTAATTGCCGCGTACCCCGAAGACAAACTCGCCCACACAAAGCTGCCTGCAGCTGGGGTGTCAGGGCATATTAGTGCTAGAGCCTGACCCACAGCAATATGAACACATATTAGAGCTAGAGGAGAACCAGATGGTCATTTAATTAGAACGACCCAACACTGATTGAAGGCCAGACAGAGAGATAAAAAGAGAGAGAGGGAGGACCACAATGTCCTCGGTCAAATCACCCACTATGACATTTCCCTGTTGAGAGCAGTGTTGACTGAGGTTAGAGAAAGTGGAAGGTTTGTGTGTTTCTAATGGAGAGGGGAATGTACTTTGCTCCGGGTTTGGGGGGGTTTATAGTGTGGGATCACGTTCCTGAAAGGTTTGCTCAAAGGGAATTACCTTCATCTGCAACAATTGGGAAATAATGAATGCACACAAAACTCCCAAAAGCCCTGCTGTCAGGAAAGTCTGTGCCATTGTCAACACACACACACACACACACACACCTTATTGCTAAGCACCAGCCATCCCCACCCAATGTACAGGTGCACAGATCAAGGCGGAGAGGGCCTATAAAACCACTCAAGTAGCACCATTCTGCCTGGCTGATTCCATTCTCCCGGCCGGGCAGGAATGCAGGCAGGGGAACTTGGCTCCTGTCGCTTGGCATGGCGTCAATCCACCAAGCCACAGACAAGAAACCAATTGTCAGAGAAGTGGGTCAGGCAGCAGCTCCCCATCACCCCCTGATCTCATCTAGCCCGTAGGAGAGGAGAGGACGGGTGGCCCTCTCTCTCTCTCTCTCTCTCCCTCTCTCTCTCTCGCTCTCTATTCTTTTATGTCCTGTCCTGTGGTTCTCCTGGGAGCTTTGTGAGACACAAGATTCACTACCACTACATGAGCGTACACACACACAGAATACCCTGATCAGGTTTATGAGAAGACACGTATGGAAGGGTGCATTTCCACAGGCATCCCAGTTCAGATCTTTTTTTATTGGTCTGTTAGCCCATCCCATCCATAATCAGGCTAAAGATCGGAATTTTGTTGCCTGTATAAATGCAGAGTTTTTTTTCCTTAACTGCGGTTCACAAAAAGAATGAGTCATGCTCAAAAACCTCAAAGGCTGCATTTATGCCCAAAGCACAGTTGGAAAAGAATTTGCCACTTTTGACCAATCACACATTACCAGATCTTTTTACATCACAAGGTTTTTAGAGCTAATCTGATTGGTCCAAAGACCAGTTGGCATAAAGAAAAAAAGATCAGATTTGATCTGCCATGGTTGCTCTCCTCTATACTCTCCTCTATACTCCAGCCAGTAACATTCCAGATCCATTTTCCTCTCTTCTGCTCTCGGGATCACCAGAACAGCTGTTGACTTATCAGACCTCACATCCGCTCTCCTCCCCCCCTCCCCTAAAACCCTCTCCCCTCTCTTAATCTCTCCTCCCCTCACCTAGTCTTCCCTCTCCTCCTCTCCTCTCCCCTCTTCTCACCTCCCAAATCATCTACCCTCCCCTCCCTCCAGAAAGGAAAAACAAACAGAAAGAGGACGGGATCCGAGCCAGCACCGGCTGATCTGTGACACGGAGGCTGGACTGCAACCCCCCTCCAGCTGCTCCGGTCTGGGAGGTAGAGGAGCTGTCTGGCAAAGAAGCATGCTCAGATAACCACCCACTTCCTGCTCACATCTTCAATCAGATTTCCATTCCCACCATGTTTCTTTAACAAAATAGTCTCTCTTTCCCTGCCTCAAACAACTCCACTCACTGGAGCGTTTTATATGAAGTCTGCGCAATGAACCCACAGTTAGGTCACATTAGAGCACTGAGGGGGGAAGAGAAGAGGAGAAGAAGACGAGGGAGGCGGGGGAAAATAGAAAGGGGAGGAGATTGTAAGGGTGTGTTGAAGGGATGAAGGAGGGATACAATTCGGTGTCATTGGCAACTGGTAATGTGACTACTGACAGAATGCTAGATCTATTCAGACATGTTTGTTGGAAGAATAATGAGCAAATGCTTGACAAGCCATACAAAAGAAACCAATTAAAATAGTTTTTCTTGAGTTTTTTTTTGGCTTAGTATGGACAGTTTAAATGACAGACACAGAGAAATGTCCTGGTCAAATGTCGCAGCATCAAACAGCACAGATTACATGCTTAAGAAAGTAGCTATGCTGGGGAAGGAGAGCATCCCTAACCCTTTCCATTTTTCTGGGTCCCTATCCCTCTCTTTCTCTCTCTCTTTCTCCCTCCTTAAGTAAACTAAAACTGACACACAAGAACCGTACAGCTCTCTCAGATTTTAATCCGTTCTTTTGGCAAACACTTTGTGCACAGCGAAACCACCCAAAATCCTCTCACAATATCCATCCTGCCAGCGACACTCTCTGTTTGACTGAGGTTCTGAAGGCACCACATCGCTTAAAACCGGTGTCAACGTCTTGCTCAGGTACGGACGTGGAAAAGCCCCAAATCAAACAGCGCGTTCAGTTCAGTTGAGTCATCACGGTGACCAAGGGAGTCATTGGCACAGTGGCCAGATCCCAGAGCAGACCACACCTGTATCAAAGCGCCGCATGATTCGCTCCCTGCATGATGCGGGTGTGGCCACGGAGCGGGAGGCGAGAGGGCGGTACCCGTCTCAAAAGGCACCCGGCTCTCTAGTGAGTGCACTACAACAGAGCCTTATTGGAGTGAGGGATCGTGGTGCAGTTTGGAGCACTGCCACCGGGGGCAGTATGTTGGTCCAACTCCATTCATCCTGCTTGTGTATTTAATGAGCCACGTCCTCCATTCTGACATGATTGTCTGTCGCCATTCATTAGGCCCTGCTTTAATCTGCACCCCTCCCCCAAAACACACCACTGCACACCCTCCCGCTTCTCACTCACACCCCTTCCCTTTACCCCCTTTCTCCCCCTCCATTTCTCCCTCTCTATCCTCCTAAAATACTGGGTGCAATAAAATCCAATAATTGGGGAACAGCGTTCGCATTTGGATGCCACGGTAACAGAGCTGTGAAGCCGCAGGAAGTGGGTCATGTCAGTGAGGTCCACACATGCATATTCAAGTTCTGTTGGGGAGAATTTTAGCATATCAGGTAACGCCGACCCGTTTCCTGACCTTAACCCAGTTCTCCTGAGCCGTGCGACGCCGCAAAGTGGCAAACAGCCATTCGGTCTGTGACTTTGATTACAACGCAACCTAACACAAAGACGCGGTGCTATGGAAAATCCCCTCTCCGGAGGGACTGTGATCTCTGCGGGTTTCTAAACAAATTGCCCCCCATCACAACTGGCACTCCACAGGGGTGGTTCTCTCATCAACAGCGCTCTCTGCATGGTCTCGTTTACTAACATAGGCTTAATTGGGGGGGGGCACCAATACAAAAAACGACTGCTTCCCCCCGCCCCCCCCCAGACAGGATGTGCCCCATTCAATGGGCTTTTAATTAACTGCTCCGGCCTAGCAGATTGAAAGAGTTTATCTGTGCTTGTGTGTTGGTCAGACTAAGGGTGTCTCCTGGGTTCTTTGGAAGATAGAGTCGGACCCTGTTCTGAAATATCTAGGTGATCATAGCCAGCATTACTACTACGACAGGGAAAGAGATGTGCTCCGCCCACCCAGAGCCACGCCCAGTCTGAGATTAATATTCATGTTGGTCAGTGGAGGAGAGGGAAGACAAACAGCCAACAATGTGGGCACGTCCCAAATGGTACCCTACTCCCTGTTCAGTGCTCTACTCTCCCACCCACCTTCCATCTGCCCTCTCCATCCCTCCCTCTACCCTCTCCCTCCCTCTACCCTCTCCCTCCCTCTGCCCTCTCCCTCCCTCTACCCTCTCCCTCCCTCTACCCTCTCCCTCCCTCTGCCCTCTCCCTTCCTCTACCCTCTCCCTCCCTCTACCCTCTCC
>JACXGJ010010980.1:0-20745 GCA_016801105.1 Esox niger | reverse complement strand
TGTGTGTGTGTGTGTGTGTGTGTGTGTACTACAACAGCTTTTTGCTTCACATATGCAATACTATTGTAAATCGTTGTGTGCACACTGACAGGGTGAAGTCGACTGTCGTTTTATGAGTTTTGGTTTATGTAATTCAAACGAGAAAAAATACATCCCAGTTGTGTATTTTCTCCAGGCTAGTAAAAAATGAATCGGTCTTTCAGGATACGATCTTTTTCATTACATTTAATTGACTGTTCGGAGCTGTATATTTTGACGGGTGTGTACATTCTCTGAATTTTTGTAATAATGGAATGTCCAATGGAATTAAATCTTATGTTTTACTTGAAATTCGACACGATCTTGTCTGCAATACCTCCAGTTTTTTAACAAACTGATTCATTCAGTTGTAAGCCTATTAATTATGTACAATTTGGGCTATACTTATTTTTGATGTATTCTGATTTTAATAAATATATCCGCACATTGTAATTATGTTTAAACAATGCTCCCCTACAATAATGCTCCCTACAATGCTCCCCAAATTTGCAAAAGGTGCACTTGTTACGTGCACTTACAAAGACACTCCAAAGGGGGGTGTTGGTTACACTGTATAAGTGTCATTAGGTTTCAAACAGCGGTATCTGCAGTGGCATACAGAGCATGAGACAATGCCACTCGCTGTAATGAAATCAGGTGCCATTAAAACATATTGGGAATGATCCGAGAGTAGCCGGAACTTTCCTAGCTAACACTTACAGCGCTTAGAACACTGTCAGCGTGCCTTGGGCCTGTCTATGGCATCAATATCTGCAGGTGGTCAAAAATACAGTCGTATTGATTGGCAGGCTAGCACGTGCATCCAGAAGCATTTTTTTGTATTGTTTTTTGTATACTATCTGTTGCATATGCCGAATTTATGTATGGGGCCGTTTTAAAGCACAACACAACACATCCTCACCTCTGTCATATTCTCTTGAGTGCAGACGGCTTGTACTTTGACTGAGGTCATAAAGGATCGTGCGGGTCACGTTAATGATAGGACCCGGCCTTGATCTCGCTAATACAACTAATAAATCATCTTCCCAATCTGAGGGGCAGTGAGGACATTTAATCTCAATTCAGAAATGGCCGGAATACTGAAATCATTTCATAACGGTTTGAGGGGCCTTCATTTGAAATGGAATAATGAGGCGAAATGAATCAAAGTCGTTTACACGACCATGCAGACTGGAGTGGTTATAAGCCAGTGGGCTCTTTTTGTCATTCCTAATGTGTTGTTGTGGCTTAGTTGTATTTTTGTTTGTTCTATTTCTTTGCTTGGAAGACAGAGAAATAGAAATAATGTGCCACAGTTTCAGCTCTTGTCTGTAATGATTATGACATGCTGCATGAACTCATTTTTTAACCCGCAGTGATAGCTGAGGCGGTTTGGGGATGAGTTTGCATGAGTGTGTGTGTGTGTGTGTGTGTGTGTGTGTGTGCATGCCCCTGTGTGACGAGGTTGGTGGGTATATCGTTGTCCGTCTCCGTCTGCCTGCCTGCCTCCGTTTCCCCCTTAGCTGTAAATCTTTAATAATTATCTTGAAGACAGAGACAGGCATCCATTTTGAAATATTCTCTCATTGCCAGACAAGAGGGACTGACTGCCTATTCAAGCAGGTTTTTCAAGCTCTCCATTCCTGGGCTACTTTATCTTCATTGGGCTTTAGATCTTGATCGTACGGATGATGAATTAAGCCCTCAAGGACGGCCTGATGGACCCTGCGGTCCTCTGACTTAACCGCAGCAGTTTGGTTTTGACTGTGTGTGAGTCTTTGTATGTTTGTGTGTGTGTGTGTGTGTGAAGAAACACGCGGTTGGGTGGCTAGTTTAACGGGTGGCTGAGTCTGTTCTGGCCTCACCCATACCTTCACTCACTTGCCATTAAGCTCACACTGAAACTCCCTCTGTTCGGTATCTGTCCCCTTTGCCAGATTGACATTCTCTGCCCGGGCCAATCTGTGCTCTGTGCCACTATTCCCCTTAGGATGACACGGGTAGTGGCGGTAGTTTTATGGTCGCTCCCCAAGGCGGGCTGTGTCCTGTTAGGCGTGTAGACAAGGCTAATGTGGTCTCTCGTCTGTCTTTGTGTTCGCTAGAGCCCTAGATGGATGCTAGCCTAGCCCTGACTCCCTGGGGGGTTGGGGGGGGCGGGTAGGCCGAATATTGTGTCTCTCAATTTCTCGGCCTCAGTGGTGCTTATGAATATAATGACAGGGTTCCTTTATCCTGCCAAAATGGCTGCCATTATTGTGCCTTACGCTGATCGTTAATATCACGAAAGCCACTTTTGTGAGGGATTTTCAGCCTTGAGACTCTGTAATCCATGCTCTCACTTTTTAGTCAATGCCTCCAGTTAAGTGTTTAGCTGGTAGTTAATAGCTTTATATTTGACAATAGTGCGGCCTGTTTTTTTGTCTTTATTATGCATCACGTGATTTTGTTGATACACCCAGTGAGGACAAACAAAACGTACAGATGATTTGCAGAAGACAGAGTGGGGCTCAGTTCTACTTGAGTCGTTTTTCATGTAAGGGTGAAAGTAAGTGCTTTCCCGCACACATATTCATGTACACCAACCTGACTGGCTGATAGGAGGGTTTTAGATTCTGGAGTCTATCCATTTAATCTAGATAAACTTTAATTTGCCACCAAACAAGCAAACATTCCAGGTGTTCAATTTTTGTCTAATTTAGCAGATTCCGTAATCCAGAGGGATTATCTGTGTAAGATTGTTAGACAAGGTAACCACAAACAACTGTCAATACACCTGAGAAGAGTTAGTTCACACACATGGTACACATAATCAATAATGTCTGATGAAAAACAGATACAAAGAAAAATGGAATTATGTTGCATGATGGGATAAAGTTCCTCAACAAAGCAACAATATAATTTTAAGACCTGAAATCAACAGAAATGTATGAAACTGAAACTTACTTCCATTCCAAGAATATTTGTTGCCAACTCCCTTACAACAACACGGCATAGTTTGCCCACCAGTAAAGAGGCATAGTTTGTTGGCATAACTCAGCCTTGGCATCCATGCCATGATTTAGGACGTACACGAGGGGCTTCTTCCGAGCCCTCTCCGTGTCTTGCCTCAACTCCTTGGATGCTTCGCTTTCATTTAGTGATGCTTAAGGATAATAAAGTGGAGCTTTTATTTTGCTACCTACCTACCGCTAGCACAACTGGTCCAGAGAACGATCGGTGGAGGATGGGAAGCAAAGAGGGGTGCCATAAATAATGCTGTCTCCTGAAGGGAGTCCTCATCTCATCCCTTCATCCCATCCCCTCTTTTTCCTAATTAGTGTTTACAAATGTGTTTTCACGGCCAGATTCTGTCTCCGCATGGAAGGAATGCTGCTTGGTGGCAAAACTCCATTTGCCGCCACAACTTGACAGTGGATTCTTGACTCGCCCCCGAGAACTAAACTTTTGGCCAGAATTCCGAGTGTTTCAGGGGCACATGGCCCAACCATTTTTTGCTAGCGCCAAGCTGTCGGTCTGCGTTTCAGCATCGCGCCTTGTTGCCAGACATGCATGTTTCTCATGTTTATTTTCGCATGCTGGTTAAAAAGGAACGTGTTGAAGGTTGACGGAGTGGTTGTTGGGGATGGAGATGTGTGTGTGCCTGATCAGAAAAAACTTGGCTCCTCGTGTTACCTTGGTGAGATTTCCCTGGGCAAACTTGTTCCTGAAACGTCCAGTCATAACTCCTATCCAAGATATACCAAGGAAGTTAGTTCACTGAAGCTACTCTAGCCGTATTGACGCGTGATAGCCACACATTAACTCAGTATGTCTGATCTTGTGCCGGATTGAAGCCTGCCTTTCAAGTCATTATAGGTACGTTGCAATCACGTTACCTAGGACCTGCAGTTGGACCTGAGCAAAATCTCAGATCACCTAAGTCAGTGAAAACCTTGAGTCTCACGTCTCCTGCATGGCTCCTGCATGGCTCGGGGCTAGCAAGCCAACGAGCGTTGTGAAAGGCAACCAATCACCAATCTAATGGTTCCATTATGTTCCCTGTGCCATCGCCGCGGTGTTGGTGCTAGCCGAGCTCTTGCTGAAAGAGGACGCTAAGACTCTCCGAACTGAGTGTAATCATATGCTTGGTCACTGATCCATTTCCGTGCAAGGGTGTTGACAGGAGAGAGGAGCCGTATTCGTGTGTCTGTGCGCACGTGCGCATGCGCGCGTGTGTGTGTGCGTGTGTGTGGTGTGCGTGTAAAATGTAGCCGTTCTCCCATGGGCACACCTCATAGGATCAAGCAGCAGCTTGACCGTGTTGTCTTTGGCTCTCTGACAGCTTATTTCAATGTGACATTTGGACCGGTGCGATGCGATATTCAATGTATTTGTGTGTATTTACACTCAGAGCAGTTTTGGTTAAACGCTTGACAGTTCGTGAGTGATGTTCGAGAAGCAAGCTGGACCGGAAAACAGTGGATTCAGACTTTCGCTAGTTCTGTAAGAGCTAATTTGGATCCAGTACCGAGTGAGGTTCTGACTGACTCCTGAGTCTTTGACAGGTGCGCTCCCATTCAACCCTATGAAAGTGCAACGCTCCTCAAAAAACCTGCCTTTGGAAAAAGTGATCTCACACTGTCTAAAAGTGACCTTGTCTCAGTCGGATCGCCACCAACCACAGTCCCACTATGAACATGGATCGGGTGTGGAGCATGTTGTTTGGGGTAGACGCTGCTCTCCCTGTTTAATTGGTTACAATTGGTTATCACTCTACTTTGGTCTTGTGAGCCAATGATTGGTTTGCCTGGACGGTGTGATTTGAGATGGAAGATGTGGCCCTTTTCTCTGCTGGACGTAGTTGGACGGTTGGACTGTCGTGTGGTGTGCGTAGACCGAAGGAGGTGATATATGCACCTGGCTCCGCTGGGAATAGCCTAATGACCTCTACCGCCCCCTTTCTGAGGCAAAGTGGGATACCTTGTAATGTCGATCTCTCTTGGCATTTGCTGAACGTCAGCGTGCTGGGGAGAAGGGGTGATGAGTAGGTAATGATGTCAGACGGAATGTTGAGGTGGGAGACAAGCTACCTAAAGTTGTGTCTCTCTAATGCACAACACAGACTATCTTTCTCTCACACACACACACACACACACACACACACACGGCTGTCTGTCTAACACTCTCTCTTTTCTCAATCACCGTGGGAGTCGCCATAGATGCAGACTAATGTTGGCACATTATACCCCAGGACCCGCACTCAATTAACACCCTGTCTAATTAAATTGATCTAGCGGTTTATCTATGAAAAAGACTGTGAGTGGCTATAAAACAGGGCCACGCCACATTAACTTTACTATCCCCTTCCACTTCTCTTTTTTAGTCCCATTTAGATTTTAATGATAATAACCTGCTTAAACATCGGCCATTACCAAACATATTGTGTAAGCATCTTTCATTTAGTGCAGAGAAATAGACGCGGGTTCTGGAGATGGGAGCTTTCTAGCGCCGTCAGGCTGGGAAAGCAAGCTCTACGTGACTTTGAACTGTCTCTCTTTTCTCGCCATTGTATCTGCGGAGCACTGAGGAAGACTACGGCTCTTTTTCCTTTCTCCACGCCTGCCTGTCCTTTCGAAAGTAGCCTCTGAATAAATGATAGTCGTACGACTAGGTTTTGAACTTTGCCAACCCTCTCTCTATTTACTTGAGAAATGGAAACAGATCAGCCCACATTCATTTGCTTTATTTTGCTTGACCGTTATTTTTTTATTTGCTCCTCCCCCTCTATGCATTGAAATGGAGTCACACATTTAAATAAAATAAAAAATGTCAAGAGCGGAGCCTGGTTTGGAACATTATAATACAACAGTGCTCAGTAAATGGAGAGTGAGTGAGTGTTCGTGGATACCAATGCATTATTAATTAGCCTTCTATTTAGGGGAGTTTTTCCTGAGTAGGAGGGGCATCCGAGCTGGGACATGCGCTAGCTAGGGTTGCCATTACAAAACTTGGTCTTTTTGTTATCCAAAAGGGCCTGGACGTGTCCCCGACTTCGTGACACAACCAGGATAACTCCTTATGGTAGAATACGTATGGCCTGAGGTAAAACTCCTGACCTCTATTATCGAATCAGGCCCTGGTCATTAAACACTCTCCCACTAGTCAGACATTGTCAGTGAGAATGTTATGAAAAGCCTTGTGTGAAGAACACCCTTAGGAAAGCTGTTAATTGCTGCTAAACCTCTCTGATAGCTAGGCTAGCACCTGTCTGCTCCATTGGACAACAGCCTGTTTCCACCCCGAAACACAATTCTGTAAATAATACACAGAGGTGCTGTTACTGCCTCTGCTCTCCTTATGTGGCTAGATATTGCCTGTCTATGGTAGATTCCTGAATTGCACACTACTCCCTATAAACTAATTTTGACCAGGGCCTGTGTGGCATGTTGTCTTCTGTGGGGATATGGTAGCATTTGGGAAGCTTCCAGACGGGCTCCAATAAAGAAAGGAGGAAATTGCAATTGTGCCTATCACCAGTTTGTCAGTCTAGGTGTGTGCCTTGATGTCAGTCCCCAGATTGATTATAAATATCAACTTCCACTGTTGCTATTGAAAGAGATCTGAGGCGGGGGACTCCCGAGTGGCGTGGCCGCCTTGGGCACCACATCGCAGTGCAGCTGCTTCATTAGGACCCGGGTTCTCTTCCTGGTCAAGGCACAGTGATTTCCGATGCATTCTTTTAAAATTATTGCCGCGGTGCCAAAGAAATATGGAACATGAAGAAAAAATATTCCTCAGAGGGGCACTTTGAAGACGCTAGAACCGTCCACATTTCATTTTCCTCTGCAAACAACATGAGTATTGAATGGAAAAACCAGACAACACCATAGTACAATAGTTTATCTATTTCCCTAGTCGGTTTGTTGTGGTGCGTTCTATGCGAGATAAATATTCCTCTCGTCTTGAGGCACATTGAAGTTGTGAGTGCCATGGGGACGGAACGAAACATGTTTTCTGACAAGCAGGCAATGCACAACATTTCACAATGCAATCGTGGCAATGCAGCAGTTTTAATGGCTTTTGTTAAAAAAATGACTGGTTACCGTATTTCGATTTCTCATTTATTCATTTCTCAAGTCTCAACATGAACTGTGTTATTTTAAACCCTTTTAGCAGCAGCATCGAGAATCACTAGTGCTCCGTAATTCACAGTGACTTTACGGGGGGGTAGTGGGGCTAAATGCAACAAGGTCAATTACAGGAAAGCACGACCCAATGTGAATAATTATTCTGGGAGGGACTTTGAAAAGTAACTGGTGAAACCATGGCGTAAACACTGCAAAGTGTCGGGGGGAGGGCAGTGATATTTGGTGTTTTCTAAGGTAAACAATAAGTAAGCCGCTATGAATGAACATGTCTGTTCAAAGACTGAAGTTTAAATGTTTGACCCTAGGAGTCATTTTACCCCAATTTACCCTGCCAGATATATTTGTATCATTTTGACTGATGGTAACAAGGTAAAATGTCCCTTTTGGGATCTGGGTAATGATTCAGAATAGGGTGAAGGGATCCGTACAACCCGATGGTCCAGCCTTATTTTACATTAGCCTGTTAGCTGTAGAATCCCTCATAAATGGACAATTCACATACCACAATCATTGTCTAATATGTCAAAGTAATTGAAATTTAATTTCAAGTTAACCCGGATGTTTTGAAGATCATTTCTGGAAGTATTTGAAATGGTCATAGCCTTGTTTGCATATCATACATTTAGTGAAAGTCCATTAAAAATAGTCACCGATAATGACCCCCGAAATGCAAAGCACAGGAGATTGCCTGGGGCTGTGTGGGTTGGGAGATGGACGGTCGGACAGGGTTTCCTTGCCTTATCTCGCTCTGTTGACTCTGTGGCGGGTTGTGCACATGCAGTCTGAGTACAAAAAGGACAACATTTACGGCCATTAGAGGAGAATTCTGCTTTGTTTCTATGAGGGAGCATGATATTTGAATGTTTGTATAGTGGTCCACTGAAGAAGGAATGCACACACCGTCAAACAGTGGAGAGAGTGAGCGTGTGTGTGTGTGTGTGTGAGTGCGTGCGTGCGTGCGTGTTTCTGTGTGCGGGTGCGTAGCGTGTGTTATGCAGCTCTCTCTGACTCATTTAAGAGAAAAAAAACTGTACCCTGCTGCCAGCGTGCTGAATTCTCCACCGTTTTAAACATTATACCTACTGAACATCGTACCGTGTACAATGTGAATCACCCTGAGGCCAAATAAACGTGGTGTCACCTTCCCTTCACCTCACGCTGGCAATTACAGTATGGACAAGTCATTACACACTTTTCCGTTTCCCTCTCTGTTTCCTACTCTCTTCCTCTCTCTTCCTCTCTCTTCCTCTCTCTTTCTCTCTCTTTCTCTCTCTTGCACTCCCTCTCTTTTGTTTTTCTAACTTTTTTTATAGAGAGTTAAGCCAGAGTTTGGCAGTCATGTGAGGTAATGAATGGTAACAAACGTGTAACGAAATAAAAATGTATCCCGAATCATTTCTGTTTCAGCTTCCGCGTCTACTTTCTGCTTCTCTGGTGGCTACGACAACAGCACAGCAAATACCTGCAGCATGTCCTACAGAGCTGAAACGGAGCACAGCAGGACTGACTTCCCCCCACTCAATGTCTGCCACTCTCTTTCTGTCTCTCTCTTTCTGTCTCTCTCTTTCTGTTTTTCTCCATCTGTCTCTCTGTCTTTCTCCCCACTCTTGGTCTGTCTCTGTGACTCTCTTTTTCTCAGTCCCTCTTTTTCTCTAACTATAGCTCTTATTGCTTCCCTCCCTTATTAACTCGATCCATTTATCACCTGCCATTCGAATGGCGGTGCTATGTATGCAGGGTGAAAACACAGGCAACAAGTCTGCTTTATTGCGTCGTTATCCGATGTATCAACTATCAAATTCTCTTGACACTGGTGGAAAAGGAAATAAGAAAATACCGAAGCTGGCAGGTACTGAATTTAGCAGCGACTTTGGGGAAACCCAAAGAAAAGCTTCACTTCATTCAACAAAGCCTCTCCTTTTCCTGCTTGGACATACTGTAGATAGCTTACAGCAACAGTAGGTCTGCTACAGGAGCAGCTAGCAGTCAGCTAACCACACAAATAAAATCGATCCACACAACTACTGTAAACCTAAAACAACAGGGGTAAAGCACTTAATTCATCGATCATGTTTTTCAATACCTTCTACACACCGGGTTAGCTATCAGAAACTATAAGGTTTGCTAGTCACTTACAGTCTGCTACTTATCCTACCGGGTGATATTTTCAAATCGCGTCATTCTTACGTAATGTTAGCGACCCTCAAATCAGTGCCGGTGGAATGATCATGCTCTCTTTTGCTCTTTGGCTAGCAATCTTTGTAATGCTAACAGCAGCCTCGCGACACGTGGTTAATGTTATCCAACTGGTTGTGTCTGTGAATGTGAGATGACAGCACTGGTGTGGTTAGGTTCTCCTTATTCCGGCCTGTTTAACAGGGAATGCATTATTGTTTAATCCCACTAAACTGAAAGTATTATAAGTTTGTTGGATGTAACTTTTATGATTCTCCTCCACGGAGGTTCTTGCAGGACTCCGGCAATATCAATTATGTACAGTGGAAGATCTCATTTAGGTCCTATCTGATTTCAAGTCTGTCAATATGAAGACATAATGGATTTCAAATGAGGCTGCTGACTTTTGAATCAAAGCTGTGATTTGTGGCAGCCGGGAGTGGGCTGTTGCAGCCAGCTCAACCTTCGATACCCAGAAGCCTCCAAAATGTATATCGGGTGTTTGATCAAAGACCATGTTGTGACTCAGGTCAGTGCGTTAACACTTCGTAATGCAGTTACCGCGTACACGTTAATGACCTTTCAAGACCACCTCTTTATACCGTCAAGGCACGTTGTCAGTCAGAGCAATACCGTCGGGTTAAGAATAGCAGCCGTGGTTCTCACCCTCCTGCTTCAGTTTTCCCTGTCTAGAGGCTGTCGCCGGATAAGTCAATTGCCTGGAGACGTCGGATCAAAAGCTCCCTACATGCCCTTCCACCTCCGACCCCCTCCCACAACACCCTCGCCAACTCCATACACACCGGCACGCGGAGGCGTCCAAAACATCATGATTGAAAGCCTCTCCCCCCGTGTGCCATATTCATTTGCATTTAAGCGGGCTGCTACAGCCCGTAATTACCGGATGGTTTGTTTTCCAGCCGCATGCACAGTGGGATCCGAATGAGACCCAGATACCGGACGCACAGCCTCATCCATCTCACCAGGGCGGATGATGTTGTAACGTCTTCAATCCCGCCGCTAGCCTAGTACCTATGTTAGTAATCAGCCAACGCAGTGGTGAGCGCGCGTGTGCGAGTCAGAATTTAAAAACGCAGACGGCGAAAGACTGATAAAGAGATAGGTAGAGAGGGGGAGGGTTAGGGTAGCTTGTGGTGGTTTTGTGTCCTCAAACGCGGAGAGTGGGAACCGCCTCCCCCGCTCGCCAACGCGCGGTGTTGCCTAGTTAGAGGCGGGGACGTGACCTCAGACCCGTGCAGTGTAGACCGCGCGGTCCGCCTCGGAGTGCCCCGATGACCAAGCTCCCCGCGGCCGCTGGCTCTCACTCAGGCACAGCCCGTGTCCACCACTAGAGGGAGTGTTCAGCCCGGGGGAAGATTAACGCTGACTCGGGCAGGCAGAAAGCAGGAGAGGACTGAGGTGGAGGGGCCTGCGAGGAACGGGGGGGAGGGCAAGAAATGAGGGAGTACGACTCACACACGGAAGGACAGAAAGACAGAGTGAGAGAGACATAAGTAGATGGAGTTTGCTCATGTTTAATATTATAGTAAGATCCCTGTTCCCTAGCAGTACTGTCTCGACCTCAGCCTCTTTATAAATAGCTTCTTGCTCTCTATCTCCCGGCTCAGGCTGAGGCTGTTCGTTGCCATTCCTGTTCACAGCTCACTTGCCTCACGCGAAAATGTTTATGTGGGCCTAATTGAATTTAGCGATACATGGCTTGTCAGATAGGGAAGCATTTGTTGAGCAGGCCAGCTATGAAAGATAATGTAATCTAACTGGTGAACAGGCCACGGTCCCTCTGTTTCTTTTCCCCATGCATATTGAAAGCAGTGTTTCATGAGGTGCAGGGGCGTTTTCAATGGAGTTCGGTCGTTTTGCAAATCTATATCGATGTGTGATTTTAGGAACACACAGACAGGCTTTGTGCGATTGTACGGACTGCAGACATTTGTTAATATGACAAAGCTTGGCTACAATATTTATGCTTGACTTAACCTTTATGTAATGTAAATGCAATGCATGTACCAGCATCCATATTTCAAGCTATATTTAATATCAACTATGCCTGACATTTTACATACACCCTGTAGAATAGAAATGTAGAGCTTAATCAAAGCTGCCAGAACAAGAAACTGTAGTGTTCTTTTTGAACAAAAATACTATTCTGGTACAAAATGAATATAGGAAAAGACAGATGTCGAAGCCATGGCAGTACATCCCAGTTGAAAAATTCTGAATATGACCTAATCTGGGAAAGCATCTTTCTTCCACCGTAAAAATAAAAATAATATATCCAGACCCCATTGCCATGCCAAATGTGTTATGCATAGAAGGCATGAGCCCCTCTCTTTGCAACTTGAGGGGGCCCAAAGTTGTCAATGGCAGGTTCAAAAGCCACAGCGACGTGCCGTCAACCCCCTCCCAGGGCTCAGAGTGATGGCCACCAACGAGCTGATGTGAGTGCAGACAGGATCGGGTCAAACCAATTACTGACACATGGGGGAGGGCTCGGGAGCTCAACAGAGCTTCAGGAGTGAATTCCCTCCTCTCAGAATTAAAGACCGGCCTTTTATGATAGTAATCTAATGAGTGAGGTCATGAAGTTACCATAATAGCTTTATGTTGTATATCGAGCCATATTTTCATGGTGGTCGTATTTTGTGGTAGTTTCTTTACTACTTAAATGTTTCAACAGTTATGGTAAGTGTTTAATTTCTATCTGTTGTACTATGCTAATCAATTACTTCAAAGTAATGAGCAGATAAAGCTGTCACATTACGTTATGTTCTGAACGTAATGATCCTTGCTTACCAATAGCACAACCGGATTGTAGTTATGCCAATCTAGAAAGCTCTGCTATTTATCATTCACGTTCCACTAACCAATAATAGGACAGTCATCACAGAAGGCTGACTGTAAAACATTTAGTAAGCCAGTTTGAAGTTCTGAAAAAACATTTTTTTTAAAAGCCACCCCTCAAAGGTGCACATACTTAAGTACATTTGATTTTCAAAGATACTAGTGTTCCATAGATGTGTTTTTTGAGGCCAGGAGGAGACCAAGGGAACCAATGAACACACACACACACACACACGAATACATCTGAAATATCTGAATATGGGGGGCTCTGGGAAGTATCATTTCTTGCATCACTGCACTGTGGCATCATGGGATGGCTAATTCAGCCAAGTGGAAAGTGTTCTATCAGGAAGCATACAAACAGAGCCACAAACGCTAGCATCTCCTGCCACACACACACACACAAGCGTGCGCTTAAACACACCGAGAAAAAAACACATCCAACCATGCCTCAGCCATAATATAAAATAGATATTAAGCGCTTTGAAGTGACTCATAGTCTGATTGCAGAGTCTAAGGCGCTAAAGAAGTAGCGGAATTCAATCTACAAGTACAATCTGTATTGCTACAGTATCTATCTTAATCAGAGCCTCAATCTGCACTCCCAGCCTGTCAAACCCATGTCCGCCCTATTTCATCCATGAGTTTTGTCTGTCAGCACTTCTGAAATTCACTTCAGGACTCAATCCATATCTAGTGTTGAACGTCGACTCACTATCTATAAAAGAAGATTGTATAATCATACATACAGTATGGATTGAATATACAAGAAACACATTACACAATCCTCCAGCACTGCGCTCACACTCTGTAACTTCATAAGTTCTGTCACAAGGATTTGACTTTTACAGCCAGAGAGGATTACATTCGGGGTTTGGGTAGACGGTACAATAAACCACAGATTGTCCCGACTCTGCGATTACTGCAGCGTGCAATGGAGAGTATTAACATGTTACAGTACCTCCAGCACAGTAAGCAAAATGACAGCCTCCACCTTAGCAAGGACGTTGATGACCTCAACGTCAACTCTTGTAATCTATTTTTTTCAAAACGGGAAGGTGCGCACGCGTGTGTGTGTGTGTGTGTGTGTGTGTGTGTGTGTGTGGCGGGGGGGGACTTTTATCAGCATAACCAAGACAGCTTCTGCGCTAAAGTTATTCACTTCTCTGCATCATTTCATTGTATGCCAATTGTGCTTCGGTGTTAATCCTCAAGGGAGCATTTTATCCAACGGGCTATCTTAATCCTGGATTCTCGAAGAACGGGGGGGGAAAGGATTAGCGAGAATTGAAGATACATGTATTTAAACAATTTAAACAGTTCATATGTTCATATAACACTTCGAGTTTGTTTGGATAATGTTAGGTTTGTGGCCTGTTCATCAGCTAGCTATCCGTGTTACATCCTAATGGGGTTAGGAACATTAAGGGATCAACAGGATGCATCAGAATGCATTTGTTTCATGAATTTAAAGATTTCTTGTGGGATTTGCCTAAATTAAGTCAATCTTGTTATTTTTTCATGAGTAAACTACAATTAACTATCCACATGCCCTGCCTACCAAAGCGTTTGGAAATGCTTTCCATTATAACCCAGTGGTGTGCCATATGACAGCATTCCAGCATCACTAAGCAGCAACACATGGTTCCCAAACTGAAGGAGAGAATCTGTGTAAATTGGCTGTATTCGCAGAGTCACCATACGGATCCAAATCTTCCCATGGATGAGGAAGATATCTTTAGATTGTTGAATACCTAATTCACTCATTTTCTCATCCCTTTACATCCCTTCTCCCCGTAAATGTCCTTCCATCATCTGTATGATCCAAAATGATTACATTTTTATTCTCTGCTTTTTTATCCCTTTATCTCTCCCATTCATATCTGCCATTCATCCCTCCTTACAATCCTTGTCCTCTCCTCTTCTTCCCTCCAGAAACTAGAAATCAACAAGGCCATTCTTGTTCGATTGCATGACATTAGTATTTTTTTGCCGTTTCCCCGTTATCGGAAATATCTCGTCCATCCGCCCCAAACAAACACGCAACGTATCAAATTGACATTGGAAATATGACATATCTGTTAAGAAAAATGCAAGGTTTGTTTTGTGTGACAGACTGGAAGCTATGTGAAGAAATACAGGCCGGAAGCCATTTAGTCCCAAAGGGATTGTGGGTAAATTTGCTATTTCAAACCGAGAAGGTACAGTGTATAAATCAGGGGGTTCTAAAAAAGACTGTAACATCTCATGTATTCCATTCACGCCCATGCCTAGGGCTTCTGCCTCCATTGTATAGGTAATTCAATTTACTGTATGAATATACAATACGTAGGAAGTTAGAGAGAGCGAAAGAAACCATTGCGTCTTGTTTTGGTTCATCAACATCCATCCATTATTATAATTTATAACTGATTTAAAAATTGTTTGACATTCAATACCATGGGTGAACACACCCATTCAAGTGAACCGAACTTTTGACTGGTACTGTATATGTCAGTAAATGTGTCTGCATCTCGTAATCAGATCTGAGAGCCTCCGCCAATTCAACAAATCTCAAATCTCTGGTAATTTCTCCACTTCACGTGTATTCACAAGCTAGCATGCTCACCCACTTCGCGTGTATTCACAAGCTAGCATGCTCACCCACTTCGCGTGTATTCACAAGCTAGCATGCTCACCCACTTCGCGTGTATTCACAAGCTAGCATGCTCACCCACTTCGCGTGTATTCACAAGCTAGCATGCACACCCACTTCGCGTGTATTCACAAGCTAGCATGCTCACCCACTTCGCGTGAATTCACAAGCTAGCATGCTCACCCACTTCACGTGTATTCACAAGTTAGCACGCTCACCCACTTCACGTGTATTCACAAGCTAGCATGCACACCCACTTCACGTGTATTCACAAGCTAGCATGCTCACCCACTTCGTGTGTATTCACAAGATAGTTTGGTATTGTAATAATCATATTCATTTTCAGATGATTAATATTCAGTTAATTCACACACACCTCTGCCATGTTCAGAAGTGTCCCATAGCTGAGAGATTGAAAAAAAGTGAGGGGCAATTAAACCCACCGGTGTCCCCTTCGAGCTTGTTTGCATCCATGTAGGATCTATTAGCAAATAGCTAGCAATGTGTAATCCCATCATCCACTGCATTGTTTTTGAGCTTGCGCTAAGTCACACAAAATAATGGCTAGGTGTAATGGAGGCCAGCGAGTACAGTGCTCTGCAATGAGTGAAAACCTCACTCCTTGACGCCTTAAGAGGCACTCTTGCGACAGGCACTAGGGCCTATGGGTTTAACCTTTTGCTAGAGCACCCAACTCCCATCCCGAGGACCTGGGTTCGAGTCCGAGTAGGACCTGTATAGGTGTCCCTAAGGATATAACGTGTTTTTGTTTACATATGATTTTGAGATGCGTAACATCTTAAATTACAGGGTGAATTGACCATTACTGTTTGTTTTCTAGATAGGAGATTCTTCTCAATTCGTTTTTCTTGCTTGTTTTATTAGGTAACAGTGGACCATTAATTGTATCATTTAAATCAAGAGTATGTCCCAATGTTTGTGTTTATTAAATCTCCAGCCACTCTGTGTAAATCAGCCACAGAGTTTTGTCAGCAAAACGTGACCACAGAGAACACTCCAAGCAAGTGTGCAGGGGATAGGGATCGGTTTGAGATTCACTGTCAATCTTTAGAAGCATTTGCTAAAGCAAGGGCCGGATTATCGTGCCTTTGAAAACTTGGCCCAAGACCCAAACTTACATTTAGAGCCTTCTGGAGTTCAGGAGAGTACAGTTACAATGTGATAATACTGTAAAATGTGTGGCGCTGCTGGAAATTACCTTTAGAACTGTAAGCGAAATGGCAAAATGGGTGCAGAAATAAGAAATGAAAAGATACTTGCTTTAAAATGGTCACATTTTCTCGTCCAACCTTGATGTCAGAATACGAAAGAACCAGGGGCATAGAATTGGTGGGGGATCATGACGCCCCTAATATTACAGACAGGTCATTGTGAACCCTCCGGAAAATAATGAAAGTCCTGACCCCCAAAATATACAATACAAACCTACACTGTTTGAAAGAACTGTTTAACATGACAAGTATTTCTCCCTACCCAATGGCAAAAAGTTTAAACGTTATCTTGGCTAAAAGTGCACAATAGCACAAAAAAATTACAAATGAGTAATATATGTCATTTAAAAGGATACAGGCGCCATGAGAGACTCTGGCTAAAGCCACATAATTCACATGCTGATAGGCTATTCTTCACTCAGTTGTGTACATCAACAACCACTAGCCATAGCCAAAAGTCCCTCTCAAAGCCTGTTCACCAATCTATCAACCACATTATGACTGACCGGTTATCTTAGACCTCACTGGTTTGATTGGGTTGATATACCCAGGCCTTACTGAAACTTTATCACACCAAATGGCTGGAGGCAGACACAGATGTACCAGCCATTGATTTACCGATAGTAATATGCTTTGGACTTCTAGGCAATATGTTGAAGGCCATTAATCAAGAGGCGAATAACATCAGTCTTTTCTGCTAATTATACCAGTGTGGATGTACTGTCATCCAATCTGCTGGAACTAGGTGAGGCTATCCAGTTAGCATGAACCAGCAAGGTTTGGCACCTTGTAGAATCCATTCCTAGATGAATGTAGGCAGTGAAATAAGGGTCTGACTGTGTTAGAAGGACATAACTTACCATCTGGCCACATTTGAAATCTGGGTATGTTTGAAATCTGTTGTAAAGCTGTTTAAGAATGTAATGTTATGTACTTATATTATGTCTGTTTTGTATCTTCAAATTAGTTAAAATGCTGTCAGATCCACTCTAAGTTCCCAAGAAATGTCTAGTTTAGAATATGCTTGTCCATGTCCAAAATGAAATAGACTGCTTTATTTATGTTAACTGCTCCCAGCGGGCAAAACTGGTTGAAATGATGTAATTAAAACTGTCATAATGACGTCCTTTCAACTGGTTTTTCCCAGTTTCCTGCCTGCTGGGTAAATACTTAACATGTGGATCTTCTCTCCCCATGATATATTCTACAACTTCTCACATTCCATGTTTCAAAAATGAATGAGGAAACTGCAACTCTGGACTGGGCCAGAAGGACAAAGGGGCGAGAGAAGTGGAGGCAGAACACATTAAATAGTACTTGTTTCAATTGGGAACACTGACCTGGATCTAGTGTTGCGGTAGCATATCCTATATCCTTACTATAGGCGTTAAGAGAAAGATCTCTGCAGAAGAGAGCGGAGATTCTTTTGATTGCAGTAATTAACCACCTTCGCACGGAGCGAACCTCTCTTTTTCTCCGCTCCTCTGATCACCCCACGTCTCTCCACTGTGATGTCTCTTTTTAGCATTCTACCTCCATTTAATATCTGCCACTACTGTCTTCTCATTTGCCTTTCTCATCTTTCTTTGCTCTCCTTTCTCTGTCTCTCTCTGTCTCTCACCTTCTGTCCCCTCCCCAATCTGCCGTTGCTCATCCGTCTCTTTTTCGAAATGGAGTAAAGGGGCCAAATGAAGAATATGAATCTAGCCATATAGTAAATGAGGAACTTCAGCTGTATCCCGTTTCATTTGACCTGACTTCAAATTCTGTTTAACACCCTCTTTTGCTTAAAGGTACCAGAGTTAATTAGTTTGAGGATATTTATTATTTCAGTTAAACAAAAAAAAAGGTTAGCAGTTTACAAGTTGAAGTTACCTTCAAGTGTCACTGCAATCTTTAATCATGCAGAAACACTTTCTTGATCTATTCTAATGTTATGTGTTAAAAGGTAAAATGGCCTGATGTGGATAATGTTTTCTGTTCTCCACTAGCACATTGCCTCGCCTGCATCGCAGCAACTTTGACGA
This sequence comes from Esox niger, assembly GCA_016801105.1. NCBI lineage: Eukaryota > Metazoa > Chordata > Actinopteri > Esociformes > Esocidae > Esox > Esox niger. Next base: position 2,669 of record JACXGJ010010980.1, on the reverse strand, counting down.
AGACCCATGAAAATATGAATCTATTCTGAGCGAACCTTGGTTCTCGTGTTGGAGGGCCATAGCTGATGTTATGATGCTACGCAGTGCATTTTGCTTTAATGTTACGAAGCTATTGCGAGAAGAGCAGGCTCTGCAGCGATCCACTCAACTCGCCGAAATGTTACTCTTTGATGCCGTAGCGGCACATGTCTGTTGGCACTCAGGAACTTTTTGAACGCTAGTTATGATGGAGGGAGAGAGAGTGGGAGTAGCAGAGTCCTGTGGGAAGTAGAAAGGAGTTTGTAGCTGATCTTTCCTCCACACCCCGAGGCAAGCTAGCGAACGGTCTTCTAGTGGTCAAAGAGAACGCTGACGCACAATCATGCTTCTCTCGGCTCCTTTCATGTACCTTGTTGAACAGCAGAGTGCAGTTAGAGTACAGATTTTTCTGTGTGGCCTCTCCACTCCTGTTGTACACAAGGACGGTCTATGGCTGATGTGGTGTTAGATGTTCCATTAATGGGGTTTTTACTACTCCGGATCAACGTTATGCGATCATGGGCTCGCAAGCTTTTACTCCAGGCCCTGTTACAAACCCTTCTGATTACACAAAGGACCCGATCGTCAAGCTGTTGGTTCTGGTGTTAGCGCCGATCGTCTAGCCAAACTGTGTTCCGCCCGTGACCAGAACGGAGCTGAACTCATCTACGTTCTACACGATGATTACAACCTCGCTTGAAAGGTCATACCGTGCCTTTTTGGATCAAAGTGCAACACACAAATGCACATTAAATTAGGCATACTCTGCATATGTTGGCACAGTGGATTCAGATTGCAGTTGTTACCTTACGTTCCGGCGCCCTTTCTTCAACTCCTACACCGTGCAGCCACGGCTCACATTACGCACGTTCTGACCTGGGTCACCGGGGGGAGGGTGGGTAAAGCCAAGTGGTTTAGACATTCACACCAGTAAACAAAATGTAGCTAGATCAAGTTCCTGAGCTGGCCAGGTGAAGAGTCAGTTGTCCTGCTTTTGGCCAGTTATAACGAATCATTATGCCAGAGCTCCCATTTGGAGGAGTTGTAGTAAAAATGGAAGTTCCATTTAGGTTCGTTTTTTTGATTGCTTGTGTTGTATGCGCCATGCAGCTAAAGTCTCTTGCAATTCACCTGTATCATGTTCTTGCTTTCCTATAGCACTTTTGTAACAATTAACCAGACACACCCTGACATCACTCATCGGTCCAATATTCATATTTAACACCTTATCCTCCTATAATATCTAATGCTGTGGCCAACATGCATCTTTCAAAGACTGCAGTCATTTCATACTAGTGACTGGGCACTCATTTCGCATGGGCTCTAAAAGGTGCCAGTCTACTAGAAAATTCACACTGACTCTATCTCAAATTGCACCCTGTTCCCTTAATAGTGTACTATTTGACCCTTTCCCATAGGGCTCTGGACTTAAGTGTGCAATTTGAGACTTACGTATAGTGTGAAAAGTTCACCTTCTGAATCAGTGGGCAGATTCATGTGTTTTAGATGGCAGTTTAAATTGGTTGATGCTGTGATGTGAACAATCTAGATTGTAGAGGCTGATGTCATATGTTATATAATGTCAATGCATTCAGTCTTTCCCTTCGCATATCACCACAGCCGGTATGACAAATGTACAGATTTAGAGGTAGTTCTCTGTAAATTAGCACTCTGAATTTGTTCTGAAGCTTAGAAATTTCTACATTTGCAGTTTTTAAGCAAATTTAATCCACAATTCAATCATTTCTGCCATAGCAAATAATCTCCACTTTTTAACAGGCTCAATCAGACTCAATTCGCGCTCCCTGTATCTATTTCCCAGGTTGTTGCTGAAAATGATGTTTTCGTGGTCAAATTGCTATGTAAAATATGGTTGACACTAGATTTGAAAACCGTATGCCTTGTTCTCATTAGGGCTGGGCAATTTTCAAAGTTCTAATTATGCTTTATAAGTAATGCATGAACCAACCATGAAGGAAACAAATCCTTCTATAGTATTAATGGTGTGTTCTTTCTTTTTTCTATTTCTAGGGTGCATTTTGGATCATGGGTTGCACCCCATTAAAAAATAATATCAATTTAATAAATGTAACATAATAAATATGTCAGGTATGATGGGATGGGAAATGCAATATGACCTTCAGAATCTGGGTTGATCAGTCTGAGTTAAGTAGAGTCCAAACCAAAAAGGAACATGTCAATAAATGTATAAAATAAGTACATCACATTGCCAGCAACAAACTATTATCCCATTACATTCCCTGTACACACAATGCTGGTGTATGTTATTCCATCTTTGTTTGCTTCTTAAACCTAGCTAGTTAAGAATTTACATTTCATATAAAAGAAAACTAAAAAGAAAACTGGATGCAATCCTCCAGGATAACATTTTTATCAATGTTGGCTGTCTGCCATGTTCTCACCAACACTGACTTCCATGACCTGTACCAGTCCTTCATGACCTTTACCATTCTTCCAATCCTCCATGACCTGTACCAAACCTCCATGACCTGTACCAATCCCCCATGACCTGTACCAATCCTCTCTGACCTGTACCAATCCCCCATGACCTGTGCCAATCCCCCATGACCTGTACCAATCCTCCATGACCTGTACCAATCCCCCATGACCTGTACCAATCCCCCATGACC